>PVIH01004008.1:98423-120782 GCA_004025045.1 Sigmodon hispidus | reverse complement strand
AGCTGCCACATGGGTGCTGGGAATCGAACCCAGGTCCTCTGGAAGAGCAGACGGTGCTCTTAACCGCTGAGCCATCTCGCCAGCCCCATCTCTCTGATTGTTTTCAAGGTTTCAAGTTTAGTGTGCTTAAATTGTGATATTAGTTTGCATACAGTAGAGAGGTGATGAACTGCAGGATTGTGCTATCGAGTTTACACTGCTAACTCAAATGGACATCTGTACAAATGATTTTCAGTGAATTATTCTGAAAATGTCATTACCAATTTTATAGTAATATAAGGTATAAGAATCAGAAAGATGGTAACATACATTGGGGACTACTGTGTAGTAGGGCTTGTCTATTTAACTCCAGCCCATGTTTCCCTGAGAAAATCCTGACTTACCCAGAGTCACATAGCCAGAACTTGAACAACTGACTTGTGGTCCCATGCTCACTGTTGTACTGCTTCCTCCTGCCCACAACAGGACTTGCTCATAACTCAGATAGAACATTCACTGCAGAGCTAAATCAAATAAGTAAATTCTTCCTGTTTGCCTGTAATAATAGAAAATAGGTGTAAAGCCATATGTTCCAGAGGAAAGATGAAAAAAAAAACTTCCTAGCTGAGATTCATGGGCCACTAAATTACCACAAAAGTACTGCCGATAGCTCATGAATTATTTTCCACACCCAAAGAACAAAATTCTGTGTATACCTAGTACAGAGAGTGGAGCTGGAGAAATGGCTCAGCAGGCAAGAGCATGCTCTACTCCTGCAGAGAACCTGATCTTGATTCCCAGCACCCACCTTATAATCACCTGTAACTCCAAGTAGGGGATCTGTCACTTCAAGCCTTTATGGGCAACTGCAGTCACATGCACATAATATGTATATACTTAATTAATAAAAATCTTAAAATGAATGCAGAGCGTAACTAAAGTGCCAGATATATCTGGCCTTTGTTTTGAGTGGTCATTTTTTTTATTACTTATTAACTGACTTCCCCTCCCCCCTCCTTTTTTCTTTTTTATTCCTCACAGAATTTTACTGTGTAGCCTTGGCAGAGACCCACCTGCCTCTGCCTCCTGAGTCCTGGGATTAAAAGCATACACACCAACTCACACTCAGTTTTTAAGGTAGCCAATGATACTTCATGAGAAAAAAAAATTAATCATGAGAATTTGGCTCAAATGAAAACTTGGCATTCTATGTTATTTTATTTCATCTCCCATTAAAACTCACCACTTGGAGGCTTTGCTAAGTTTCTGTTGTGATATATGTAAGCACAAAGAAATGAATCAAGTGTTGTATGTAGTTTCTTGCCTGGACTTTTTGGTCTAGCCTAGAGGTTCAGACCCACTCTAAGCACTGCTTAACCTCAAATAATCACACACAGGCTTATATTAATTTTATGCTGATCTACCTAGGGCCCAGACATACTGCTAGCTAACTCTTTACTCTTAAACTAACCCATCTTGTTCAACTCGGTACCTTTTTTCAGAGCAGCATTTCAACTTCTTTCCACTGCTTCTGCTGCTGTCTCCATTGTGTTTCTGTCACATCCCTGTGGCTTCCTTGCCCTGCTCTGAGATGTTCCCAGTGTTTTTTTTAGTCTGGTAACCCTGCCCACACTTCCTGTCTGCCTTCAGCCAATCAGCTTTTTATTAAACCAATAGGCAGGACAATTATTTACAATGGAACAGAATATACTCCTACTACAATCAAGTCTCTTCCTGTATAGTATTTTTAAAACTTTGTATTGGATTTTTTTAAAATGGTCTTTGCCTCTGTTTGATCAGAGTTACCAACCTTTATATTATTTTGAACAGATAATCTGCAATAGTGATTTTTATTGTACCAAATTATAAAAAATAAAACCCACTATTTTTCAGTGTATACCATTTCAAGAATCCCTTTTATATCTCTGAAGGAAGAGTATAAGGTAGGGTTCGTGAATGTGTAGAGATTATTTCCTGTTTCATTTTCATCTTCCCCCACCCCCCAAGACAGGATTTTTCTATGTAGCCCTGGTTCTCATCGAACTCATTTTGTAGGCCAGCTAGACTCTGCCTCTGCCTGTGCTGGGATTAAAGGTATACTTGTCCACATCCAGATACTTTTCATCTTTTAAAGGTCCTTTTGTCCTTATTTTTTTAATTTGCTTTAAGCCATTAATTTAGTTTCTTTGCATTTAAGGTACACATTAGTTACTTTTTCTTTTTTATTATTAATTTTTAAAATGTATGTGTATATGTGCATGTGTACCATATGTGTGTAGGTATTCATGGAGCTTCCAAAAATATATTGCATTGCCTGCTAGGAGCTAGAAGTGTTTGTGAGCCACCTTAGTTGCTAGTGACCAGACCCCCACCCTGTGGAGGTACAGCAGGCACTGAGTCACCTCCACAGTCTCACATTGGGTCTTATTAAATGAATTTGCCTAAGGGATTTATGCAATGATGGACTCTAAAGAATTTAAAATATTAAGGGTCACCTTGTCTGACAGTTACATAGCTGAACATTTACTAACCTGGATTCAGTGGTTAATTCTTAGTTTGAAATGGTCTTGAGTTTGTAAGAAGTTACCATGTCATTATAATTTGACTCACTTCTTTTCTTTTTCAGAGATATTTGAATACTCAAGCACCCCCCGCCAAGGAGATATAAATATTTCTAGAGACTTTCTGGGCCTCTTAGAATTGGGAATAACAAGAAGTATAAACTCAGTGAAACTATATGGCTGGGTGATACATAATAGAGAGTTGCTGTCTCAGATCTTTCTGCCTACTTCCCACATTTTGTGCAGGGAGCATTGCCAAATATATTTCTATATTTGGGGTCATTCATGGGATAAATGTTTGTCTTTAAAATGATAGCACTATGTCAAAATGAATCCAAGGCATCCTTTAGCAAAAATGTTGGCTACTGCTTTACCCTTTTACCGACTGAAGCTGTAGAACCTTAGGGACCTTTTCTTCTTTATTACAGCCTTTAACATACAAGCCCAGTATCATCTAGGTGAGACACATACAATAGCTAACAAAGAGAATGACCTGCATGCTGGTAGAAAGATGAGTGTTAATTTTTCCTTGAAGAAAAGCTGTATCTAAGCAGATAATATCTAACTGGGTTTAAAAGACTTAGTTTGATTTTCACCAGACAGAGAAGGAAAAGTACTCCAATAGAGGAGAAAAGCATTCATAGGACATTCTAGAAAGGAATGTAAAAACACTGGTGGGTCGTGATAGTAGCTTCAGACTGTCAGTTATCTTCTGTTTAAAGTGTGCAACAGATTGCACTTACTGCGTATACAATGTTGTAAGTTAAATATGGTCATATATTAAAAAATACATGTTCAATTGCTGTGTTCTCTTCAATCACTGCACTTGGCTTATACAAAATATAACTGATTTGTATTATCATAATATACTTTTCCAGATTGGCTGAATGTTTGGTTTTCCTTTTCTTTAAAATGGCTATCGCTTCAATTTTTCACATTACATATTTGCAAAGGTAGTATAATCATATAAAATGACAATGTCTCACTGTGTAGCTCCACCTAGCTTGGAACTTGCTATGTTGACCAGGCTGGCTTCAGACTCACCAATACCAGGTTTAAAGAAGTATGCCACCACACCTGGCATGTATGCATTTTTTTAATATATCTAATTTATTTATTATTTTATGTACATTGGTGTTTTGCCTACATGTATGTCTGCATGAGAGGGTCAGATCTTGGCATTATGGACAGTTGTGAGCTGCCATCTCTGTGGGTGCTGGGAATTGAACCAGGGTCCTCTTGTAGAACAGTCTGTGCTCTTAACCACTGAGTCATCTCTCCAGCCCATGTATACATGTTTTAAAAACATTTTAAATTAATGTTTTGTCACTTTCTTAGTAAGGTTTTTTTTCTCTCACACATTTCATTTTCTTTAATCATTTATTGTGAGGATTAATTTAGGTAACATAATAGAAAACCCTATGCAAAGGTATAGACTATCTTCCTAAATATTTACACATAAAACACAGAATTTTAAAAGCAGTGTGAATCACTAAGTTTAAGAACTCATCTGTCACTTTGCTCGGAAGTTAGGTAATGAAATTCTGTTACTACCCAGTCTTTATCTGATAGGAAAGGCTTCCTAATGGAATACTGTTGCTGGCAGCCAGCCCAACTTACTTTCTCTATAGCATAGAACTAGAAGTGATGGTTCCTGGAAAAGGACTTATTGACTTCACCAAGTTTTATACTAATAACAAGTGTCAGTCACTAGTTAGTAACTCTCCTTAATTACAGCTTCTAAAAGAAATTTCCAAATGAGGAATCACACAAATATTTGCATGAATTTAACCTTTAGATGTGATCCTGTGCTGTGACTTGGATTCTAGTTTTAAGTTAGGCTGAATGACTTTAACACAATGTCAGAAAGAAACCTGCTGCATAGTGTCTGGTTCATCACTAGGAAGGAGGAAAACAGCCTCCCAAGCTTCTGGTTTGATGGGTCAGCAAGATGGCTCCATTGGTAAGAGTGCTTGCTGCCAAGCCTGGTGGCTAGATTCAATCCCTAAAAACTCATGTGGTAGAAAGGGCCAGTTTCTGCAAATTGGCTTTTGATCTCTGTACTTGTGCCATGGAATGCATACCACTTTCCCCGTATACAAATATAAGTATGCAGCAATACTTAAATATAATATGTGGTACACACAGACTAAATAAAATATTGAGAAAAAAGATTGTGGGTGTTTTTCAAAGTAAGGACAGGAATTGAAAATTTAAACTAAGTAGGGCTAGAAAGATGGCTGAGCACATACTGCTTTTGCAGAGAACCTGAGTTTTATCATTTATATTGTGTGCCTAACTTGGCTCCAAGGTATTCTGAAACCTTCACACCCTCCCAACACATAATTAAAAGTAATAAATCTTTGATAAACATAATAGTTTGGGGAATTTTGTTATTTGACACAGTAAATAGTAAGCAGGCCAGGACACTGAGATGGCAAATTATCCCAGTGTTAAAGGCAGTTTCTGTTCTTTAAGTAGGACATGGATTTTAGTATCTGTCCTTCTGACTTTTCTTTTTTCTTTTTTCTTTTTTTTTTTTTTTAAAAAAGGAAGTGACTGTATACAGTATACAGAAGAAAGTACCAGATGTCATTGCAGACGGTTGTGAGCTACCATGTGGTTGCTGGGAATTGATCTCAGGACCTCTAGAAGAACTGTCAGTGCTCTTAACCTCTGAGCCATCTCTCCAGCCCCACTTCTGACTTTTCTATCCCATTGATTTTATGTTTGCAATATTATTTAGAATTTTATAGGAATCATATCATTTACTTTTTTGTGTTAAGTTTCTAGGCTGTCTATTTTCAGTGAACAGCTCTTTTGAGTAACTGTACCCTGAGTAAACTGAGGAGATGAATTAATGTAAAGCCATAGGGCCAGAGAGGCTGCTCAGTGGCTAAGATGTTTTTAAAGAAATAGCATCACTGTCAACACCTGTAACTCTAGAGAATTCAAATAGTTTCCTCAGGCAACAAGCACACATGAGATGTGCACACATACATTGAGACAAAATACTCATACACATGAAATAAATAAAAAAATAGTAAAATAAAAATGGTGAAAAAAAAGGAAAAAGGATATGAAGGCAAAAAATAGATTGTAACCAAAACTCATCAGTAGCTGGTATTCATGGCAATGAGCCTTCTGAGAATCTTGAGTCGGATGGCAGTTTATGAGAAGTTCTTTAATGCTACTAGATGTGTTTTTGCAGCAGCCTATTAATGAAATATAACAGTAACTCAATGATGCAATTGTATTTATTGGTACTTTATCATATGGTACTTTATGCTGTTGAACCCATTTCAGAGTTTTCTGTTTCAAATTGGTTATAGCTCTGCTTGGAGGTAAAAGCTATGAGTAAATTGTATTTTCTAGAACTATTTTTAGTTATCTATAACATTTATAGAGAGTACTTTAGATTGCTTTGGTTGGCTATCTCTAGGAAATAGTTGAATCTTTATAGCATATTTTGAAAGTATACTTTCACTAGGACAGTTGTGTTGAGATCTGCCTCATACAAATGAAATAGCACTATATTAGATTAGATAAGTTATTAATACTTGACACACTTATATCTCCATCGATAAACTAAAACTGAAAAATATTGATAGTTGATGGGGAATGTTAATCCTAAGAGAAAACGTTTGGGGTTGAAAGAATAGAAAATTAAGTTCTAATGTACATTTTATAACTTTAAAAACATAATGGGATCTTTATAAGTTCATTTAGTTTTATTTTTCTTTCTCCCCTTCTTTCCCTCCCTCTCCTCTCTTTCCTCCTAGCCCCTCTTTCAAGGTTCTTCATATACTGTGCTAAGTCCCCTTCCTTTGTATTGCTTTTTTCTTCCCAAGTTCCTCAAGCTAGTTTTGAACTCATACACAGCAGATCTTGAACTTGGAATGCTCTTGCCTCATCTTTTGAGTAGTAGTCTGATGGTTTCTAAACCAATTTTGCATTCTAATTGAAAGTGTATAGTAGGAAATACAAGTTTCTGTGCACATACCCAGATTTTATTTTTAATTCTGTCAGGCATAGGTATATATGTATATATACCTCTGAGATGATTCTCATCCATTTTATTTTCACTTGGGAACCTCTGATTTAAACTAAAAATCTTAATTTAACAGATAAGGAAACAACTGAGAAGAGATTTCAGTCATGCAGGAGGGTCAGAATTCAGTTCCTTGACTGTGTATATATGAGTTTACTTATTAAACACTGCCTTTCCATTCTGAAAAAGCATGGTTTTTGCAGAAGTTTCATATGGTTCTAATGACCATCTGAAAAGTATATAGTCACTCTTCCTGACAGGTCAAACACTTTAGTCTTGAGGTTGCATTCAGAGCTACAGTCTATTGACCTGGATTTGGTATGCTCTTCTGACTAGGTAATGTTGAGTGGTGTTGATTTAAAAACTGTCCATGGTATGAAATGAGAAGTAGTTGTTAAGTGATCAAAACCCTTTGGCAGTCATCAGGGCTCTGATATTTATCAGCTACTGCTATATTTACTGCTTTTCTCTAATCAAAAGTGACTGCTTCCCACTAGGTAGAACATTGCAGAACCTCTGACTACTTTTGGAAAAAATTTATTATAATTGCCAATGAGAAGAATGATTTTAATAAAGTTTAAGAAACTCCAGCTTCACTTAACTTGGGCTGTTGGACACGGAGACAGTTGGTGTCAGTTACTGCCTTGTGACTTAAAGACAAGCCAAGGACATTATGGAAGTATTTCCTATATTGACAGGAAAAAGTGGCATCAGGATTCAAGGCCTGACACGTGTCATTAGCCTGAAAAAAGTGGAGTTTGGACACTAATAATGGCTCTTGTCAAGACTTATTATGATAAAGTCAGGTTGGTGCTTAATTTGCATAGGGGAAGAATTATAGTTTAGAGAAAATGACCAAGAATTTTTTTTCCCCTAATTTTATGTCAGTGAGGTATCCTTCACCCTGGACTATGTATGGTCAGTACTTTTTATTGGCTGGAGGTATAGATACTGGATATAAGGGAGCAAAGCAGTGTGATTATATCAGTTGTATCTCCTTTTTATATTTTTTTCTTGCTATTAGGTATAAAACAAAATTTGTATGACTCTACTTTAGGCTAGTGATCTGTTCTTTTTACATATAAGTTCTTTTGTGACTTTTGGCACAAGTTTCTAATGCAAAGTGGAAATTTATAATTCTCTTTAACTGAATTTTCCTGAGAATTAAATGAATTCAGCAATAGAAAATTTTCTGGCATATAATATCCAAGTTTTAGTTACAATTAGTATTATTATAATTAGGCTAAATCTGCAGTTTACTGTTAAGACTTTCTAAACAGTTGTCTTAGCAGAAGATTACTGTGTATAAACAATACACAATTAAAGTCAGGAGATCCAGTCTTAATTATGCCACATTACTCAGTTTCTAATATTCTTCAAGTTATACCAATGAGAAACGAAATCAGAGTTTAAGGTCACTTGCTGCTAGAAGCATTGTCTACAGAGTAGTTTTTCCTAAGTTTGCAGTGAAATGAAATTTGATACATTTTAAAATATATTAATTTGTTTTCACAAGTTTTAAAGGCTTGACAATTTATCTTAGTAATAGATCATTTATAAAGTACCAGTGATGTCCTGGGTTTGATCCCCAGAATGATAGGAATTAAGTTAAACTTGAAAGGTGGTAAATCCACAGGCAGTGGTGGCACATGTCTTTAGTCTCAGCATTTGAAGGCAGAGGCAGGTAGATCTCTCTGAGTTCAAGGCCAGTGTGGTCTACAGAGTGAGTTCCAGGACAACCAGTGCTACACAGAGAAACCCTGTCTCAAAAAAATCAAATCAGGGCTGGAGAGATGGCTCAGAGGTTAAGAGCACTGACTTCTTCCCAGAGGTCCTGAGTTCAATTCCCGGCAACCACATGGTGGCTCACAACCATCTATAATGAGATCTGGTGCCCTCTTCTGTATACTGTATACATAATAAATAAGTATTTTTAAAAAATCAAACCAAAACAAAAAAGTAGTATATCCATTACACAGTTAAAATAAGTACCCTTTCTTCACCCAGTACAGAGCAGTGAACCCAGAGCCTTATGCATATGAGAGAAATGCTATGTTATTCAGGTCTGCACTAGCTCTAAGAAACATTTAAAAACAAGCAAACAAAAGACCCTAATAAAATAGATGTGTTTTCTGGGCCAAAGTTGTATCTCATAGATAAATACTTGTCTGGCATGGGTGAAGTCCTCATATGAGTCTCTTCACCCTGCTTTCTTAACACTACAAATTATCAAACAATATGTTTGCTTCACCTGGGGTTTTACATAGATGCTAGGTGTCTGAACTCTATGTATTGTATCTTACTGAAATTATTGTATGGACCTTTTACCTGATCATGATTTTGTAATATCATGCATTAGCCATTTAGAACACAGCAGTTAAACAAGTTATACTATATTGGGAAGCAATGAAGCTGTATACAGTAAGTACAGTATACAAAATTTCAAAGTTTGAGTTTTCCTGAAGTCAAAATGGTTTTTTAATATAAGGCTTTACTTCCCATTAGACAAGGTTGCTTTCAAACACACAGAGATCCTTCTGTCTCTACCTCTCTCATGTTGGGATTAAAGGTATGCACCATCACACCTGGTTTAAAAACATAAACTTTGGGGCTGGAGAGATGGATCAGAGGTTAAGAGCACTGACTCTTCTTCCAGAGGTCCTGAGTTCAATTCCCAGCAACCACATGGTGGCTCACAACCATCTATAGTGAGATCTGGTGTCCTCTTCTGTATACTGTATATATAATAAATAAATATTTAAAAGAAAAAAAAAAGGCTGGAGAGATGGCTCAGCAGTTAGGAGCATTGACTGTTCATCCAGAGGACCTGAGTTCGACTCCCAGCATCCACATGGCAGCTAACAACTGTCTGTAATTCCAAGATCTGACACCCTAACACAGTTATACATGTAGGCAAAACACCAATTCACATAAAATAATAAAAAAACCATAAACTTTGGTGACAATATTTTTCTAAGGGTTCCAACATCCTCTTCTGAACTCTTCAGACACTGTATGCATGCAGGCAGGCAAAACACCCATACACCATTTTTATTTAAAGTTTTGAGCCTTCTTTTAATCATAATGATTTTTGTATACATACAAAAGCATCACAAAGACACTTATATATAAATATGCCTATAAGTGTTTGGTATAAAACTGAAGTTATATATAACTTCTTTTGAAGTGTGAATATTTGGTATTAATTTTCTCTGTTTGGGGATTTCCAATGTGCATGTTAAGATGTCTTCCAATTTACAAATTTGAATAACTAAGTCCTTAAAATTCACATGTTGGGGCTGGACTTGGGTCAGAAGTTAAGAGTGATCACTGTACTTGCAGAGGACCAGAGTTCACTTCCTAGCACTCAGATAATGATTTCTATGCTGGTTAGGGGTTTTTGTTCTTGTTGTTGTTTTGTTTTTTGTCAAGTTGACACAAACTAGAGTTGTGTGGAAAGAAGACCTCTTGAGAAAATGCTTCTGTCAGAGTACATATAAATAAGCCTTCAGGGCATTTTCTTGATTAATAATTGATGTTGGAGAATCCAGTCCACTGCACGTGGTGCCACTCCTGGCCAGAGGTTTTCTATAAAAAGAGCAGTCTGAACTCTCTTACATGAGGTGCAAGCCAGTAACCAGGATTCTTCCATAGTCCTTGCTTTAGGTCCTGCCTTCAAATTCTCTGCATTGGCTTCCATCACTGGACTGTGACCCAGGATATATAAGCCAAATAAACCTCTCCTCACCCTCAAGTTACTGTTGGTCTTTATTACAATAGAAACTTAACTGGAACAGATTTGACTTTTGCTTTTGGCTTCAATAAGCACCTACAAAGCTTACACACACACACACACACACTTACTTTTTGGAGTAAACGTTTTTAAAACATTCTAATATTGATTAAGTAGTACCTCTAGCACCTTAGAAATGGTTCTGTGACAAGATGAGGATATAGGGCAGTGCTGACAAATTGGTAGTGCTGCTTTATTTCTGTGGTGTTAGAGATTAAACTGGAGCCTTGTGAATCTCAGTTAAGTGACCTGTTGCTAAGCTAAGTTGTTTTAGATCAAGCTAGTCTGTTATACATAAGATATAATCGGTTTGTAGCTTAAGTTGTCGATTAAAGCAATTATGAGTCATGATAAAGACAGTACCTCTTAGATGAAGATTCATGTTTTCAAAATAAGCAATGATTGAGCTGTGGTAGACTGCAAAGAAGTCCTTGGTATGATTCCCACCATTGCAAAACCGAAGCAAAATAAACTATTCTGAAACAACTTGTTATGTAATTGCTTGATTATTTTTCTTTAGATTCTGTAAAATTAAAGAATAACCTTTAAGTGAGTCTAGCCATAAATGTCTCAACAACTTAAGTGGAAGCCTGAGGTCAAGTAGGAAAAAATTGAGTTAATTCTAAACCACATGCACATTAGCTTTCAGCACATCTTTTTTTTTGCTTCCAGTAAGTTCTTTGGACTAAGTACCTCCCCTTTGGGGCTTTATTAATACGGTATCAAAATTTTATTTTGGAATCTTTTTGTTTGGTTGGTTTTGGGTTTTGGTTTTGGTTCTTTGACACAGGGTTTCTTTGTATAGCCCTGGCTGTCCTGGAACTCACAGAGATCTACTTGCTTCTGCCTCTTGAGTACTAGGATTGCATCAACAGGCCTAGCCCATACTTTTGGTTTTTGTTTTGTTTTGAAACCAATGTGGTGGTACAAACTTGTAAACCCAGCACCACCAGGAAAGAGAATATAGAACAATCGATAGAGCTTGCTTCCCAGCTAGCTTGACTGTTTGGTAAGTTCTACACCAATGAAAGAAATAAAAGAAGAAAAAGTGGAAGGGGCCCAAGGGATGTTACCTAAGGTGGATCTGATCTCCATATGCAGGAACATTCACACACACACACACACACACACACACACACAAAGTAACTGTAGGGAGCTTTATAGATGATGCAGGCAGAAAAAGAAACATGCTTAGGGCTTAAGTATGCAGTTGAAGTATTGTTTTATTTTGACCATTAGCATTATGTGGGGGAATCTTCATTCCTCTGCTACTTAAGTGCTGAGATTACAGTCAGATGCTCCTCTGTGGCTTGACTTTTCTCTTAATAAATGATTTAGAAATATACACTGATTATACTCTTATTGAAGAAACAGTTTAATACATGTTTCTTAGGATTTATTAAATTCAAAGTGATTTTTAGTTTTTCCACTTGTTTCCTTTTTACTCACGTCCTTAGTCATTCTGTCTGTTTCATTAAGAGTGAGATGGCTGTGTCCTTTCTAAATATGTCAGATTTTTGGTTGTTATGTAGATTCCCTCCTTATAATGAGGTCAGGTTGTATATATGGTTTAAGTTGATGATCAAAATAATGAAAGGAACACCCAGTGGGAATAATGATGCATATTCAAAGTCATCGAGTAGACAAGTTTTGGAGGGAACTGTGGACTGCTGAAAATATACATTAGTACATGGATGTGGGTTATTTGGGAGTATACAAGTGTGAAAATCTATCAGACCAAAACTTAAGATAGTTCATCTTGTCATAGGTAATTTCTACTTCAAAAAGTAAAATTGTAATTATATCAGAGAAAAGTACAGTTACTGAATGTATGTCGTAATTATTGTATAGTTACCATATTTTCATGAATTTTGAAGTATTTTGAAATAACTTAAAGACTGGTGCACAAAACCCATCAAATTATAATTTTCAGTATTGTTTTTTCTTAGGTGTTAGCAAGAAAAATAGAAAATAAAGTCTCATGTCATGAGACTTGTGTAGAGGTCCAATGTCAATTTATGGAACTTCTTTCATTGTGTAGGTTCCAGAGCTTGAACTCAAGGTTGTTAGGCTTGGTAGCAAGCACCTTTACTTGCTTAGCCATTTTGCAATACCTAATCAACTCCTCCCTCCCCCCTTCCTTTCTCCTTCTCTCCTTCTTTCCCCCCCCCTCCCATTTTGAGACAAGGCTGTCCTGGAATTCACTCTGTAGACCAGGCTGGTCTTGAACTCATAGATCCTCCTGTTTCTGCCTCCTGAGTGCTGAGATTAAAAGTGTGAGCTGCAACTACCTGGTTATACTCTCTCTTTTACAAGGTAACAGACTCAGTCTTATTTCCCCACCACTTCTCTCTCTCTCTCTCTCTCTCTCTCTCTCTCTCTCTCTCTCTCTCTCTCTCTCACACACACACACACACACACACACACACACACACACACACACACACACCTCACACACCTCACACACCTCACACAAAATTCTGCCATTCAACCCATGGTTTTATACTTGGTTGGCAAGCTCTGGTCCACCGAGCTACAGCCTCAGTTCCCAGTCTTGATCTTCCAACTAATTTGTATGTGAGTTCTTTTCAGTCCTATAGGAGGGAAGTTACATCATTTAGCACTGTGAAGCTCTGATTAACACCCACTTTGAGGGTTCTGTCCTTTATAAGTACTTGCCATGTATTTGATAGTATGAAAAGTATTTTGTGGGATGAGGCTACTATTCATTTTCATTTGAGGACACTTGAAATTTTAGGTCAAGTAAGTTGCTTTTGGTCTAGTGACTGAAGTAGGAAAGGTTCTCTCTACATTTCTTAAGGATATCTTATCAGTCAGTGTCAGATTAGAAATATTAAGGTAATTTTAACTCTTTATAATTGACTTTTTACAATTAAATTATCACTATTTCAAGAGATAGCCATTCATTCATTTTTGAAGCAGGATCTTGTGTATTTCAGGATAGCTTCTAACTTGCTATGTGATCGAGAATACCTTGAACTTGTGATCTTCTTGTCTTTATCTCTTGAGTGCTGGAATTAAAGCTCTGTATCACCATACCTAGTGTGTATGTATGTATATATACCTATACATATATATATGTGTGTGTGTATATATATATATATATATATATACATATATAGTGTCAGGGCAAGCACTCCACTAACTGAACTACATCTCTGGCCTAATTTTTGTTTTTCAATAGGAAACTTTCCTTGTCAAAAAGTAACTTTTAAAAGATAATAATTTGGTTTCTCAAAAGTTAGTTTCATTGTGGCAGTTGAGGTCAGTAGGTCAGTCAGAAAATCTGTGTTTGTCCAAAGCCACAAAGACAGTCTGTAAAGCTAGTATATGTAATAGCAAGATTTTGGGTTGTAAGAAAAGAAAACTCTGAGCCAAATATTGGGAAAAGGCGGAAATATCAGAGAGAGGAAGTACCACAGTCAATTCTCATTCAGCTGTCTTGCAACTTCCTCAGTCTCACTCCTGTTCTTTTCTACCTGTCACTTCTGTTAGTCACTTCTGTTTTACCTGGTTTCTACAGAGCCCTTATATACCCTATTCCATCCAGGTTAGGATTAAAGGTGTATAGCCTTGAACTCACAGAAACAGAAGAAGTTCTGTCTCTGGAGTTATGGGATTAAGGGTGGAGGTCATCATTCTGGCTTTCCCTGTGCTGGGATTAAAGGTGTGTGTGACTGACTCAGTTGTTTATTCTTGTATTCAAGGATCAAGGATTTCCTGAGCTGTCTGCCTAGGATTTGACTGTATGGTCTCTCTGATATCCCAGGATTTATTAAATATTTAACATATATCCACAATTATATACAGTACTTCCAACTATTAGACTTAATCACAGGATCAGTTAAGATACACAAAGAAAAATAAAACTTTAGAAAAAGAATCAGCCAAGACTAAAACAGAGTAAGCTTGCAACATTGGAAAGGGGAATGAGGACAGAAACCCCAGTCTTCCTCAGGGCTGTACATGGCCATCTTGTTCCTATCACAGACCTGGGCTCCTTGGTAGGCATTTATACACTTTTTTCCATAACTCTTTAAAAGGTCCCAGTAAGGTCCTTTAAACTCTATGGATCTACTTCTAGCACTTAATATTTTTGAGATTAAATCTTCCTGTAGTAACTCTGTTTGGCCTCTAGTTTATAATCCTGATTGCTTCTCAGGTACTGAGGTCACAGGCATGCTACACCATACAAATTACTCTTAGTAACTTGGAAATATTGTTCTATCCTTTAAAATCAACCTGGAATGAATTATTTCCTGAAGCATGTAAAGTAACTATTTGTAGGGTTTTTGTTTGTTTGTTTGTTTGTTTGTTTTCAAGGCAAGAAGTTCTTTCTCTAAACCACATCAGAACACAAGCTAACGTGATGCTAGGCCCTTATCAGAGTAATGCTGTAAGAATTTCATAGAGTACTTTATGCAGCTGCTGATGCTCACAGTGTTGAAATTCAGTGTTGGCTGTCCTCATATTTATCACACTATCACATCTTTAAGGGAAACAAAAGTAGTGGGTTTGGTGTGCCCCTGATGTGCTCCCAAACATTTCCTCTTAATAGTTTCCAAGTTCTTACTGTTCTAGGTAATTCTTTAGACTAGTAACACAGGGCAGTAATTTGTACCCTATATAATTTTACTTCCCATATGAGCTCTGCTGTTCTATGTAGTATATCCCCTTCATTTGCTCAGCCTGAGACTCTTCCCTAGAGTAGTATTTGAGTATTCAATCACACATTCACATACTGGCAGGAACATAATTTTTCCTGGCTTTTCTTTGAGAACAATTGAAGCCAGGTAAGTAAAGTCAAATGTTTGGATTGAGTCCTGTAGGTGATACTCAGAATTCTACACAGCAATACTTTTGAAGTGCACTAGGCTTACTTACCCTCTTGCTATTCATTTTTGTGACTAAAAGACTTTGGAGTTTATTCCTTTGGTGGGCAAAAAGAATTGCAATTTATTTCATAAATTACAAATAAATTTGTAATTTAATTCATGTATACTGGACCTCTGAGAGCACCATATCATTTAAGAAAAATAGTCATGGGTGTACCAATGTGCTGCTGCTATGAAATCTTGGATGGGAACAGGTAGCTGCAGTTGCAGCTCCTTCAACATGACTGACTACATTTTAAACAAAACGTTTCACTTCAATATAGGCTAGTCATTATGGGGTCTCTGGCACCTAATAATACCTTGCAAAAAGAGGAGATGCTTCCAAAATGTATGAAGCACTTACTTCATACCCTTTGTGAGGACTGTACTGGAGATAATTAATATTCTCTTTTCCCTCAAGAAGCTATAGTTTAGGGGAAGCATTGCTTCTGAAGCAGATAAATTGCAATTCAGTAATTGCATTTGCTTATATGGTTTAGTATCTTGTTTACTTTGTAAGTAAGCTAACAGTAGCCAGTCCACAATATTGATCCCTTAACATTCATAGGATTTGTCATTTCTAAAATATGATAATTTGCTTGTAGTTTTACCACCTTTTATGATTTGCCCACAATCAAGAACTTGTGACATGTCAGAACTATAAAAATAAATATAATACAGGAAGACATATTTAAGACAGCTTCCAGAATTGTCATTCTGGTCTAAATAATGTTTCCTTTAGGTAAGGAAGATGTGTTTACATGTAGCTTTAGCTGTTTGGTTTGTTAGGCTCTTGTAATATGAGAGTAGGAAACAATGATTTTTCCTTCCTGTAGAATGCAGACATCCTTGAATTTGTACACATTTAGTGCAGAGCTAGAAAGCATATATCATACATATACCATGACACACTTGTGTCATTGAGTGAGCTTACAGACAATATTAAGTTCAAAAATAGACCATGTTAATAGGTGGTAGAGATCAGAATAACAGCTACATTTACTGGGGGAAGAAAATGCCTGGGAGAGCACAAGTTGTCAGTAGTATTCTGAGTTGTGACATTTTGTTTCTGGACTTCCCAGGTGTATTCACTTTGTAAAGTAGTGTATCTACTGTATTTTGACACGAATAAAATAGAATTTTAAAAGCATTTTTTAAAGCTGTACAGCAGCTTGATTAAAAAGGTTGAAATAAAGCATGAGAATCAAGGACTGCTAAAATAACACTTAGTCAAAGGTTTGGGTGGTCACTGAAACATTACCTTAGGAGAGCATTATGGTTGTAAGAGATTTTAGCAGAGTGTCACCCATATACACTCTAATTGGCTTTTTTCTTTTCTCTTCTTTTCTTTTCTTTTTAATCACTAGTTTTTTCTTCTGGTGATGATCTAGGAACTCACCTTGTACACACTAGATAAGCACTTTACCATGAAGCTACAACAACCCTAGCTCAAGGTTACACTTTTTCTGTATTTCTTACATTTTGAATTATTTCTTAATATTTTAAATATTCTGTTTTATTTAAAACAAAGAATGACTGTGGTTGAGTAAATGTTAAGTAGCATGAGAAGTAATAGTGTTTATATTTGGAACCATGTTAAACTTTGTGGAACCCTGTAAATAGGATCCTAATTAGTCATATTCATTTTATAACGGGTACAGGACACAGGTATTTTAAAATTTAGAGCAAATGTTTCCTCTTTTCCCTCTCTTCTTATGTTCCTTGGTCATACCACAAACAAACTTTCCTTTATTTTTTTTTCTTTATAAACTATTTTTTTAAAAAAGCATCAAATACATGTGGCATATGCCAGTGATCCTTGTCTGCTGAGGCAATAACTTCATTGCCCTTGAGTTTGAAACTAGTTTAGACAATATAACAAGACTCTGATCTATGACAAAATAAAACAAGATCAACTCCCCCGAATAACATACAATTTAACACCTTAGATGCTGCTATTATTATTATTATTATTATTATTATTATTATTATATCTTGGTTTTCCAGTCAGGATTTTCCTGTGTAGCCCTGGATGTCTTAGAACTCACTCTGTCGACCAAACCTCTAACTTCAAACTCAGAGACTTACCTGCCTCTGCCTCCCAAGTGCTGGAATTAAAAGCATGTGCCACTGTAACAGGGCATCCTTAACTCTTAAAGTGCCCAGTTCATTAGTGTTGAGTAGATTTCACACTGATGTGCAACAGACTTTTCTAGCACCTTCTTTCCTCCCAAGCCCAAGTCCTATATTCACTAAATACAATCTTTTCATTTCTCATTTTTTTCATAGCCATCAATTCTGTGTTGAATTTTTATGAATTTGACTGCTATAGATACTGCTCATGCCTTTTGCATCTTTACTGCCATCATCTAGGTCAACATTATGATTTTATCTGAATGAATGCAACATACCCAAGTAATCTTTTTAGCATTGCCTGTTTGAATCTATCTTCCATCAACAACATCAAATTAACTTTGCTTTGCAACCTGGCATTCTGTGTGAGCTTGGGGATATTATTGGATCCAAATAACCTACCTGCTTAGCCATATCTTTTCTTCATTGCTACCAAACTGTACATATCCCATGCTTTGCTGACCCTGATTTTCTTCCCTGTTTTGATGTTCTCATTCAATATTTGTTGACAGTGAATCGTGACTTACTAAAAGTCTTGTTTCTCAGCTGCTTGTGCCTGGAGTGAACTAAGTATCAGAATATAAAAATTCAGTAATTGGGGGCTGGAGAGATGGCGGTTAAGCGGTTAAGAGCACCGTTTGCTCTTCCAGAGGACCCGGGTTCGATTCCCAGCACCCACATGGCAGCTAACAACTGTCTGTAGTTCCAGTTCTAGGCAGACAACAAGGCAAATAAATAAATAAATAAAGTTTAAAAAAAAAAAAATTCAGTAATTGGAAAAACTTATTATCTAACTTTTTAGGCCTTTTTTGACAATTAAAAATTATGTAATATGAAAAACCAAAATAATGTCTTGATTATAAATCTGTAAAGGGAAATGTTAGGAGAGAAAAATAAATGTTTATTTTAAAATTGCAAAACAATGAGTCTATTAATCTTACTATGATTTTATTTCAGTAAATAATTATTTGAGCCTGTTATTATGTATATTCATTTCTATGAACCAAAAAGTTAAAAAGTACACTAAAAAAGTTTATAGATCTACAAATTTGAGAAGTGTCCCACTTCACAAAAAATTCAGATTTCTCACTATTATATTTTGTACTTGAAGTTCACATACCCATTACAAAATAATACATGCACATATGCAGAAATGTAGTTAGACTGGGGAAGATAGTATACTATTTTAAGATTTTTGTTCTGGTTTTCAAAATAGTGTTTCTCTGTGTAGCCCTGGCTGTCCTAGAACTTGTTCTGTAGACCAGGCAGAGACACTTGGATCTCTGTGAGTTTACAGCCAACCTGATCTACAGAGCCTAGGAGAGCCAGGGCTATACAGAGATACCCTATCTCAAAAAAAGAAAAAGAAAAAAGGGTTCATTTTAATTTACATTTATGTGTATAATTTTACATCTTTGTATGTGTGAATATAAATTTGTGTATGTGTGTGAATATAAATTTATGTATGCGTAGATGCTTGTGGAGTCCAGAAGAGGACATCACATTCTCAATAGTTAGTTACCAACATTTGTGAGCCAGCCACCTGATGTGGTTGTTGTTAACTGAACTCTGGTCCTCTGAAAAAGCAGTATATGCTCTTGACTGCTGAGCCATCTCTGCAGCCCCTGAAGTCACTCATTCAGTACAAGCCTAGTGAATTATTACATTGGAGCTGCATTGTCTTTCATAGCTTTAAAAGGACAGGCCTCTTCCTACCATTTCAGCCTCTGTTTTCTGTGCTTAAGCAAAGCTGCACATCATATCAGTGCTTTCGTTTATATTCTTAGTGTCTCAGAAGCTCCTCTTTACTTTTTTTTTTTTTAATAAAGTCTATTTATCTTTCAAACTCCAAGCAAACTTGTCTTCAAAGTTGTCTTTCAAGTAGAAGATTAAGTGCTTCTAGTTTGTGCTTTTTTTAGAAGTGTCCTATAATCAGGTTTGTCTCTTACACTGGACTGGGAACTCTTTGTGGGGATTTTTCAAGGCATTATTGTCTTTGGCATGCCACAAACAAGGCATTTAGTGGCCGAGTCTATAAATAAAGGTAGCCAAGACTGACCCTGAACTCGTGTTTTCCCTTTAGTCTCCTAAGTGTTGATTACAGGCTATACCTTCATTGCCTATCCTCAGTAACTCTGTTTTTGAATAAATTGTACAATGTTGAAAGTTCAGTGTACAAGTTCCTGAATGAATGGGTATCAGAAGACTGGTGAAAGAATCATTTGCTCTGACTACAAGCTTGTTTCTACATATTTATTAATAAACTTAGAGTTCTGTCTGAACCTAATAAAGACAAAGGTGAGAAAAAGGTGGAGAGATGACTCAGTAGTTAAGAGCATGACTGTTCTCAGAGGACCCAAGTTCAATTCCCAGTACCTACATGACAGCTCACAACTCCAATTCCAAGAGATTTGGGACATGTTCTTCTCTCCTCCGCCTATACCAGGCATACATGTTGTACATAGATTACACAAAGGCCAAAATACTCAAAAAAATATATTTTTAGAGGAAGACAGAGTAAGAAAAGGACAAATAATAATTGAACATTCTATTAGTCATGAGATAGACACTGTACCATTGAAGACTTCTGTGGCTGTGTAAATAACATCATTTTCTGATTTTTATCCCTGACATAATTGATATTTAGCTACTTTTATTTAAAATTTATTAATGATACTTTGATATAGTGTATCTGAGCTCCTTTTTCTTTACAATTTGCTGTTTGTCTCAAGTTAAGAATGTTACTTATTTAACTTCTGGCATTAGCAAAATTAAACATAAATTCTAGGTTTCATTTTAAGTTAGAATAAAGTTCTTTAAAATTATGTTAATAATGCCAGGCATGGTGCTCCACACCTTTGATCCCAGCACCCAGAAGTCAGAGACAGGTGGGTCAAGGGCAGCCTGGTCTACAAAGTAAGGTCCAGGACAGTCAGAGCTAGAGAGAAATCCTGTCTTGAAAAAAAACAAAATAAAAATAATAAAAATAATAATAAGTTGGGGGCTGGAGAGATGGCTCAGAGGTTAAGAGCACTGGCTGTTCTTCCCAAGGTCCTGAGTTCAATTTCCAGCAACCACATGGTGGCTCACAACCATCTATGATGACATCTGGTGCCCTCTTCTGTGTACTGTATACATAGCAAATGAATCTTAAAAAGGGAAAAATAATAATAATAAGTTAATAATTTCCTTCTGTTTACAATTGCCTTTTATATTTGAGATGACATTTTTTAAATTTATTTTCTATGCATACAGAGTTTTGCTGGTGTGTACACCTACATGCAGAAGAGGGTACCAGATCTCATTATAGGTGGTTGTAAGCCACCATGTAGTTGCTGGGAATTGAACTCAGAACCTCTGGAAGAGTAGCCAGTGCTCTTAACCTCTGAGCCATCCTTTCCAGCACGCCCCCCTTTTTTTGACATTATTTTAAACATAAAATTTTTTGCTTATTTTTTAAAATATTTATTTATTTTATTATACATATGAGTGATTTCCCTTTACTCATACCAAAAGAGGAAATCAGATCCCATTACAGATGGTTGAAAATCACCATGTGGTTGCTGGGAATTAGACTCAAGTCCTCTGGAAGAGCAGCCAGTGCTCTTAACCACTTAGCCATCTCTCCAGCCCTTATAGTATATATCTATTGCTATTTTAGAAAGTGCCGAATATAGTTCTTCATATTAGACTGTAGTGCTTATACTTTGATAAATTTTAAAGGAGATTATATTGTTCTATTTTTTCCTGACTAGGAACCTGTTTTTACTCTTCACACTGAGCAGGCTAGCCTCCATTTGAAGCGTGTAGTCACCAGTGATCCTTTTCAAGTTATTAATGGATTCCAGCATCTGCAGCAAGGCTGGATTCTTTCCTGACAAGAAATCGCTCTTACATGATATAAGCACAAAGAAATAGGAAGCTAATTTTACTCTTTTGAAAGTAATTTATTTTTCTTTTTTAAGATTTATTTATTTATTATCTATACAGTATACAGAAGAGAATACTAGATGTCATTATAGATGGTTGTGAGCCACCATGTGGGTGCTGGAAATTGAACTCGGGACCTCCAGAAGAACTGTCAGTGCTCTTAACCTCTGAGCCATCTAAATTTATTTTTTATTTTTTGTTAATCTTTTTATTTCTCTTGATTATAGGTACTTGGGTAAACATCATACATTTTCTTTTGTTTTGTCCAATTGTTTTTTATTTTATGTACATTGGTGTTTCACTTGAATGTATGTCTGTGTGACATGATAGTGTCAGACCTCAGAGTTACAGATTGTTGTAAGCTGCCATATTTGTGCTGGAAGTTGAACCCAAGTCCCCTGAAAGAGCAGCCAGGGCTCCTAACTGCTGAGCCATCTCTCTAGCCCCCAAACATGCATTGCTAAAAGGACATGTGAATAAAATGTATTTAACTGGATTGTTTTGAATTACTTTTTTCTGGAGAAATTTTTATTTTAAAAGTTATGTATAATCATTCTTAATACAAGTTTCTTTTCAGCTGTTGGCAGGGACATAGTACTTAAACAATCAAGTAGGAGAAAGGCTGAAATTTTTTTTTTCTTTTCTGGGTTTTGGGGACAGGGTTTCTCTCTTTTGCTCTGGCTGTCCTGGAACTCACTCTGTAAACCAGGCTGGCTTCAAACTCAGATGTACAGCTTTCCAAGTGCTGGGATTAAAGGCATGTGCCACCACACTTGGCTAGTTTTAATTTTTAAATTTTCTCAACTATTTTGTTGCCATTGTTTGTTTTTTTTTTTTTTTTTTTTTTTTTTTTTTTTTTTTTTTTTTTTTTTTTTTTTTTTTTTTTTTTTTTTTTTTTTTTTTTTTTTTTTTTTTTTTTTTTTTTTTTTTTTTTTTTTTTTTTTTTTTTTTTTTTTTTTTTTTTTTTTTTTTTTTTTTTTTTTTTTTTTTTTTTTTTTTTTTTTTTTTTTTTTTTTT
>PVIH01004008.1:0-98323 GCA_004025045.1 Sigmodon hispidus | reverse complement strand
CATTGTTTGTTTTTTGAAACAAGGCTTGTCTAGAACTCACTATATGGAGGTTGACCTCTAACTCAGTGATATCTTTGTCTCTGCTTCTGCCTCTGAAGTGCTAGGATTAAAAATGTTCACCACCTGGCCCACTATTCAGTCTAAATCTAACACAGTGTACAATACATATTAGGAGCCTAATATTGGTTAATTTCATAATTACTGTTTAATAAGTGTCTAGAATCCTTTGTTGTAGGTATCTCCGGGAAGTTAGCAAAGAGCTAAGAGAATAGCACACACAAATTTGCCTATTTCTGTTAGGCAAATAACCTTTTAAAACTGCCTGTTACACCACATTATCTCCCTTACATTTCTGTGTGCTTTAGGATATCTACTGCCCTGCTTGTTCTAAAAGGTTCATGTATCAGATTTGACCTTTGTCAGTCACTCAATATGAATGAAACAACACCTGTTACTTCTTATTACTGCTGAGTTGTTTTCAACTTGAAATGTGTCCACAGGTGTAGATGGGGGGAGTACTTTGTACAGAAATTCTTTGTATGACTTTGATTTTTTTAAGACAGAAATTTCTCTTCCATGCCTGCAGTAGGTTTTTAGATTCTTAACGATGCACTGTACTTTACGACATGCATTTATTATAATAACCAAGAAAAATTCATAGAAATATGCCCCAAAAGAGTCTCTAGAAAATAGTATCTGTTAATTTAGGGGGAAATGTTTTTTGTGCTGGTATTCTGGAACCTGAGGCAAGCTGTAATATTATCTACTCAGGTCAAGTTTGGACTATGTAGAAAATCTCAAGCCAGCCGCAATTCATAATAAGGTATTGTTTAGAAAAAAGTATTCTCCGTTTTTAGATCTAATAATAGTACTACTAAACTTGTTTCAACAAGAAATTATCCATTAATTATTACAATCTGATATCTAATGGTAGCTTACAATTGTCTTTAACTTCAGTTCTAGGGGATCTTACACATTTTTCTGTCCTCTACAGGCACTACACACATGTGCACATGCATGCATGCAGGCAAAAACGCTCATATACATTAAGAAGTATATATGTATGTATTTAAAATCTGAAACCTACTTCATTTTTTTCAAATAAATTTTTTATATTAATCCAGTCACCGCATTGCTGAGATTTAAAATTCTGTGTGCAGTGTTGACTATTTTTACATTCATATGTTTAATTTTAAACAGCATACTGGGTGCTATGAATCAGGGTGGAACACTTGTACTTACATTCTCTGTATCCAGATCTTGATCTGGTCTTAAAGCCGTTAGAAGTTAGACTAGAGTTTGGATTTGTAGAGAGTTTTCTGTGTGCCAGAACCAGTATTAGGTGTTTAATATTTGGGATTCTTGAGCCTTAAAACAGTCTTGCAGTGCCATTAATATTTGTTTTATTCATGTAGAAGGGACTTACTTATTCAATACCCCACAGCATGTAGATGATAGTAGAGCCAGGATTCTGATGTATGTCTACTAACCCTAAGATATATTTTCTGCACAAGGAGTTGTGGTATTGGTTGGCCATAAAAAGGCATCACAATCTAAGAATCTCATCAAATTTATTTGTTGTTAGATTGGGGATTAAAATTTGTGGTCATGATAGAAGTCATTTGGTGTGCTGTTTTGTTTTCATTTTGTTTATCACCAAAGCCACAAAAGGAGATACTGCTCATTGTATCCAGTCTTAAAACCAGGTCCACATAATGAAGGTCATTAAAACAGTAGGTATTTCTGCTGACTCATTATTCTGTGCTATAATCTAAGTGGTTTGACTATTCTTTAAGGTTTTCTACCTACGGTTTCTCTGTGTGCTTTAGTCAAGTCACAAGAGACACAGGTTCTAACTGTATTTCTAAAATAGTTTTTCAAATAGGGTGAGATGGCTCATTGGGTAAGTCTGACTGCCTGAGCTCAGTCCCCCAAACCTTCATGGTAGATGGGAGAACTTGTACATCTAAGATCTATATGTGTATGCTTATGCTCCCTCACAATAATAAGTAAGTGTAATACATAGTGTTTACTTTATTATTGAGCAGGTAGGTATCAGGTTCCCATTGGATACTGTTGACATTCCTTTACAAATTAGAGTCATCTTTTTTTGGCTACAGAGTATTTATGTAAGTAGATGCACATGTACATGTGTACAGAGGTAAGAGGTTGACAAACAGTACCTTCCTTGTTCACTTTTAACCTCATTTTTATGGTAAGATCTGGAACTTGTCATGAACCTGAGACTCACTAATGTGCCTAGGCTGGATTGGCCAACAAGCCCAAAAGGGGTCTTTCTGTCACTGCTTCCCCATCACTGGTATTTTGTAGATGCTGGATATTGAACTCAAGTCCTCATCCTTTTATGATTGAGCCTGCTTTTCAGCCTCTGACCATTATTTAATACCCAAGATCTATGCATTTAAAGCTCTGAACACATAAGAGACCATGCTGGTTATTTGAGCCAACGATGACCTGACATTTATTTTCCTGGCTTGTCCAGGAATAAGTCACTGATATAATTAATTAATTAACTAACTAATTAATTAATCTATAGTTTTTTAAGAAACAGGGTTCTCTGTGTAGCCCTGGCTGTCCTGGAATTTATTCTGTAGACCAGGCTGATCTTAAACTTTGCCTCTCAAGTGCTAGGACTAAAGGTGTGCACCAGTATTACCCAGCTAAAACAAGAATATTAATGTTACTCTGCAAATGTGTTATAAAGTTCAAGAATCATAGATATCACCGTATTCTGTGGCTTGGAAAAGTTGTTCAGTATTCACATATTTTCATTTTGCTTAGCTGATATGAGGATAATTGTTTTTAAAGGTTCACTTTGTGTTCTTAATAGTATCTGTTCAGAAGGAGTTACATTGTAAAGATTTAAAGGGAATATGTAGTAAATAATCACCATTCCTTTTTGTGATTGGCATCTTGTTAGATGCTTTTATTGTGAATTCTTTCATATTTCCTTTTTTGCAGGTAAGCTTGAGAGAGGTGAATTAATTTGCCTTGTATTTAGCTATAAGTCACTTGGGTCTGACTGACCCAACAGGCAGCTCTTTCTTATTCTGCATTTAATCCACAACAGTGGTAATGTAAGAGAGACTATAGAATTGTTTATCTCATTTGTTTAGAAAGAGCTTCTGTGGCTCATTTTACTTTGAGCACTACTGTCTCACTATTCTCTTTATATTTTTCACAATTGTAGCTTTTACTGTAAACCAAGTAAAGAAAATGAATCTGAACCTCCTGCCTCACCACTGGTTTCAAATTCTTTTTAGGTATCTGTCAAATATATCACCATTTTGTCATGTATGCTGTTGCATTTTTATCTATAGATTGTGTGCATGTGTCCAACTGTATACGTAGTTGAAGGCAATCTATGTTATGAGCATGACTTAGATCAGCTTTGTCCAATGACTTTGGCAGTGACGGAAGTAACCTTCTGTCTGGGCCATTCAGCATAATACTCAGTAGTTACATGAGCCTATTGAGGGGTTAAAATAAGACTAGTAGGGATAAAGATTTTAATTTCTCCTTTTATGTAAATTAAAATTCATGTGTGATGAATGACTATTGTATTGGACAGTGCACAGACAGAGGTAGTAAGTGATATTTGGGGTTTGACTAGCAGTGATAGAAGTTAAGGAAACTCAGTCACTGTCAGCAGTATAAAACCTAGCATGTGTCTAACTCAACTGTATTATCATGGGACATAACCAGGCAGAACAGTTCATGTTTCCAAAGCACTTTTTGATCATTTCTGATCTCAGTTTGTGACTTGATTTTCATCATAGATCACTATAGCATGAATTCTATTTGATATTGTAATGAAAACCTGGAACCAAGTATTGGGGAAAAGCTAAAATATCAGACAGAGAAATAGGTCACATCCACTTCTCACCTAGCCAAGTCCTCAGGCCTGTCTCCATGAATCTTCAACAGGAAGGGAGCTCAGGCAAGGGGAAGCACTCCTGACTCACCTTATCTTTTTATTCCCTGCCCAGCTATCTCACCTCAGTGCTAGGATTAAAGGTGAGTGCCACCACCAACTGGCTCTATTTAGCCTTGAACTCACAGAAATCCAGAGGATCTCTGCCTCCCATTGCTGGGGTTAAAAGGCTTGGCTCTGTGAGTGGCCCTGACCTCTGATATTTCAGACTATTTTTTTACTAAATATACAATATATCACCACAGATCACAAACTAAGTACATCTTCTTTTTGCTAGGGTCTTTTGTTCCTACTGGGTGGAATGGATACCAGTTTGGCTTGCAACTCAGGTTGCACTGTAAGGGCCAGGAGAGGAACCATACATTCTTTCCCTTTACTAATTAGGGTTAGATAATTATCCTTCCTTTCCCTTTTAGGATTCCTATTAATATTTTTATTTTGTTTTTGTTGTTTGGTTTGGTTTGGTTTTTGAGACAGGGCTTCTCTGTGTATGTAGCCCTGGCTGTCCTGGAGTTCTGTTGACCAGGCTGGCCTCAAACTCAAGAGTTTCACTTACATCTACCTCCCAAGCACTGGAATTAAAGACTTGCACCACCACTGCATGGCATCCAATTTATATTTTTAAAAGGTTTCAAGATAAATTAGAGACAGTTTGTAATTTGATAATCAACAACTACAAGAAAGTGGGGTTTTTTTATTGTTTCTAAAATTAAGTGCTTGGGACTTTGATTTTAAATTTTTGTTTTGGCAAATACAATCTAAAACTCAGAAGTTTTTTGTGTAAGACTAGTGTTAAAATAATGTTCTAAGAAAACCTTGGTTGAAATTCAGTAATAAATCTTATATGCTATCTTGAATTAAAAAATTAGTTTTTGTACAGTTTTGGCACATTTAATTAAATTTTTAATGGTTTTATGAAATAAATTGAAAAGGTTTATCATATTTTATTTGTGCTAGTAGGGTTTATTTATAAAATGTTCCTCTCCTTTTTACCAAAGCAGACCATGCAGCGGGTCACCTGTGGGCACTTTAGATACTGATGACTGTGTTGAGGTTTTGAATGGAGTTTCTTGTATTGAGAAAAGAGAACACATGGGACTTGTGACTTGGTACACTTTAACAATACAGCTTTTATGACATTGGTGATGGAAGTAGCTCTTAAACATAGCATCTCTGTGTTGCCTTTCTTTCTTTCTTCCTTTCTTTCTTTCTTTTTTTTTTCTCTCTCTCCCTCCCTCTCCCTCCCTCTCTTTCTTCCATTCCTTCCCTCCCTCCCTCCCTTCCTTCTTTCCTTAATCTCAGGGCTGCCAGGAGTGCATGGAGCCTGTAACTTCCTGTTTTCTGCATCTTGCATCTTTCTGCAGCTCTGAGCTTTGTCCCACAGTCTGTGACTCTGCTAACAAATCGCTATTGTCCAGTGCAGCAAATGTGGCTGGAACTAAAGAATTGCTGTCTGGTTTCTATTCAAATCCAGGTAGTGAGATATATGAATGGACTTTTCGAATTGTCATTTGAATAAAGTCTACTCGGCATGAAGGCTCAGAACCATATGCTAGAAAAGATTAACTCATAGGCTGACCACTAACATCCTTTGTGGTAGGAGCTGGAAAAATTAGAAAGAATCATCATCTTACACATGCCTAATTTTCCATTTCGTAAGTAGGGTGAGGTGTTTAGTTTTTAGTGTTTCTGAAGTTTGGGGGAAATGCCAAGGTTTTTTTTTGTTTTGTTTTACTTAGAGTGATATTTCTTTTCTCTGAAAAGTTTTTTACTTAACATATATTACAGTATAAAGTTACTTGATTGCACACATACAAACCTAAGAGACAGCTGCTTTCCCAAGGAACTAGTTCTTTAATATACTTTCCAACCATGCTGGGAAATCATCCCCACAGCCCACATCTATACAAAGAAAATCCAACTTCATATATTATATACAAACCAAAGAAAACAAGTGACTTTCAAATTAGGAACCAACCCAATTTTACCAGAATCCATTATCTTTTTTTTTAAGTTATTGGTTTAAAATGGTACTTTAATTTATGATTCTCATTTATATATTAATGACTATTTTAAATATCTTCTGTATACCTGAAAAAAAAGGTAATAGGATTGAAGGACCATGCTTTTACATTTCTCCTATATCAAAGATACTATTATATGGAGAGGAGAGCCTTTTATGTTCTTTTTGTCTCAAACTCAGACAGCTTTGTAAGCAGTAGTGTGTAGATTACAGAGTTAGACAAAAGCAGGCAAGACTAAGAAGAGTTGGGTTTTTTGTTTTGTTTTTTTGGGTTTATTTTGGTGATGGTGGGATCTTGGGGCACTTCCTATCACTCAACACATTCCAGATCTCTAAAAACATTTCCAAATACACTCCCTCTGCATTCTCTCTTTCCCACTGAGTTCCCAGTATTTTCTGATTCTATGGGCTGCTGGTATCTCTTACAATCATCTCATTCTGTGGCTCTGGAAAGATTGCTTAGAGAAGACACATTCCTTTAGATTATACAAAGCATAGCTTGGAAAATGGCTGGCAGTTACAGAATCTACAATCGCATAGCACCTCACACATTTCATGCCCTCTTTCCCCCTCCCACCTTTGCAGCTGGCTGACCTGTCTCACCCACTGCTGGCCTATAGAATGGCCAGGGCTGTCTGGTTTTGGCTCATGCCTTTGTCCATGTCTGGCTTAGTTCCTCTCTGTCTTTGCCTGCCTCTAACCCCAGTGCCCCAGGCGGCACAAGTGTTTAGCCATACAAAACTACAGATAGAAAAGGTGGTTAAAAACTTAAAACTTTGCTAGATTCTCCAACATTTTTTTTGTTAATTTCTTACTTATTTAAATATTGTTTTAAGAAAAACAAATATAAAATTAATTATCTAAAGACAAAGAATGTAAAGCAACCTTTGTGTTCCTTATAATAACTGACTTAATAACTGTGCAGCTGCGTTATGGGAAGTGTATAAAAGCTTCTGTTCTGAGAACAAAGGAGCACGTGCATAAGTGAGACTAAAAAATCCAGTGACAATTATTTCACCATACAAATTACTTAAAAGGTTTTAGTCAAGCCTCTCAACAGATGCAATTTTAAAATGGTTTTTAGGTGAAAAAAAATTAAAATGCTTACCCGGTAAAAGAACCGAAGTAGTCCTGAACTGTTACGTAAGACTTTTTACAGTTGGATCTTTGTCAAAAGGGGACGGGGTGATGGGAGGAAGCAGCAACAACAGTCAAAAAGTTGGAGCGCTGTGGCTAGAGAACAGCTTGTGTGCTTCCAGACAGGTTCTGCTGCAGAGATGGAACTTCAGCCAGCACAGCATCCTGTCCCCTACAAAGATGATGAGTTTGTCATTTAAAAAAAAAAAAATATTGGAGCTCAGGCTAGACAAGGTATTGAACCACGCCACATTTCCTCACAGCCCTGTCTGCTTAGCTCGTATTGAACTATATATGACCCAGATGATGGACAGAAGCACATTCAGTCATGTGCACACTGGAAGAAAGCGGATTTGCTGGTCCCCGGCAGGGCAGGGGTTTGTCTTCTGATTGGGCTGTGCCCTGATCAGTGAAATGTGAAGCTCTCACCATTCAGAGGCCATAATTCAAGACTGGCAGTTTGAGTGTCTGGCTGCTTCTAGCCACTGAGAGAGACTTTGTAGGTGTTGCTTTTGTTTGGTGGCATGACCCACACAGTGGTTGCTTACACCTATATGTGTTTGGGGAACTAGACTTTGTAAAATACAAGAATACAGATGACTGCCAGAATCCTGGGCATCCTATTGATGAATTGTACTGTAACTAAACTAATTATTTGATTTGGGAATTTATTGTGATTCTAATCAGCTTTCTATGCAGATCACTCCCTGGTCTTGATTTTTCAGTTTGATAAGGTAGTTATAAAAGTGATATTTGAAGCTGACAGTGGTGTGGTATGTGTGCTTGTATTAAGTCCAGCTTTGGAAGGCATAGGTAGGAAGAACTGTGAGTTCCACCCCAAATGTGCTACCTAGTAACATGTAGGAAGGGAGGGAGGGAAAGAGGGGGGGTCACACCTTTTAGAGTGTTTGAACGCAGGCAAGACAGAGAAGGTTTATCATCTCTTATTGTTCCTTTTTGAGGCTGTCACTCTTTAGTTGATGTAAGAATTTTGGATATGGGTCATATGAAGGCATAGACTCCATGGAGCTGTGGCATAGCCTTTAATCATGCAATACAACCCTAAGCTGCTCATTTTGAACTGTTTGAACTATAGTTGTTGGTGTTATCTGTCTTTCTAGGCCTTTTCAAAACCAGGTTGTCATAAAGAACTGACAGTTGTAATATTCTTGTTTAATAAAATACAGTTGCTTTGTTTGTTTAATTATATTGACATTTGTTTGTAAAAGTTGAATCAATAAAATTGCATTATGTAGATCTGAGAGATTATGTGGCTCAGAGGTTAAGAATAGTGGTTACTCTTCCAGAAGATCCAGGTTCAATTCCCAGCACTCACATGGTAGCTTACAGCCACCTCTAACTCCGGTGACCTCTTCTGACCTCCTCAGGCACTAGATACACAGTGGTCCACATTCATAATTGCAGCAAAACACCCATACACTTTTTTTTTAAAAATTGCATTATGAGACCTTAGTTCTCAAATAAGAAATCTATTCTACATGGATTTTTCTAAGGGACTCCTATCTCCAAGAATTTAATACAGTCTAATCAGTATTAGGTATTAAATCACTATTAGGTATATAAATACTTTTTCCATTCTGTCCATTTAATATGTGGTGTGTATATGTATTTGAGACCTTAGGTTTACCTGGGGGAGGGTATATGTATAAGCAACTGGCAATGTTTTGGTGGTTAAAACAGTAAAGGCCCTTGGAAGGCTGATATTTTACTAGGAAGACAAGAAAATAAGTCACCAAAGTACTATGAAGTAAAACAAGGAATCATGATAAGGAAGTAAAATAGAGCAATGTAATGATGACTAGGGGATTGAATGTGTCCAGATGGCTGACAATGCTATTGAGTACAGTATGCTCTTGCTGAGCTTATACCAGCTGGTATATCCATTTTGTATAGAGATTTGAGTCATGGAGCAGTGACTTTGGTTCCTGAAGCTCGGAAAAAAAAAAATATGAAAAATATGAGTTAGTGAGAGAACCTTGGGAGTGACAGATTAAGGGGAAAAAGAGGGAGAGAAAGAAGGTTTAGAAGTGGGGTGTGTGTAACCCTAGGTTAGGCTTCATCTGTTCTTTAAATAAACTTTGGGGTAGCTGCATTGTGTTTCTTCTTCTTGGGGACTTCACTGTCTAATGCCTGCATAATGAAGTCTGTGAACCCTTGGTAAATTTGAGGAAGGGAAGGGATTAAAGTGTCTTGTATTTTGCTTACCTGGACTCTTTGGCTCTGGGAGTGGGGGTGGGGAAAGTCTTTGTTTTACCTGTTTTTAGCTCTAAAGTGGCTCTTGCTTTTCTTTAAGTCCTCAGGGGGTAGTGGCTGCTGAATGGTTGGTCTGTTGGGGAGGAAGCGGTTGAGGCAAATTACCTTGGGGACTTGGTTTACAAGATGACAGTCTCGATAAACTCTGGCAATCTGGAAGGAAAAGCTCAGACAGGGAAGGAAAAGTTTTGTTTGTTTGTTTTTAACTGTTGTGGCAGAAACAGGGTGGAATAGCTGCTTCTTTAAGAGATCAGAAATAATAGGTTTGAGTCCTCTAAGAATTTCAGTGACAGTGGGTACTGAGCCTGTGCTAAATACCAGGTAGGATCCTGCAATTGAATCACAACTGACAGATGTTGTCTAGCCATGGAAGGATTCTGTGTGTCCCACACTTGTGGGTCCATCTGTGAGGCTAGAAGAAGGTAAGGAGGATTAGAATTTACAGGTTAAGCAGATAGCAGAAGGAGCAAGAGAACAGTTGAAGCAGCTGGCAAGGCTAGATTCAGGCAAATGTGATTACTAAATGAAATAAAAGTGCCCACTTTGGCTAAAAAATCTCTTCCCATTAGTGCTACTGGGCAAGTTGGCATTACCAAAATTAAGTGAGTGATGGAAATACCTACAAAAATGCAACTAAGTGGCGGCATCAGATGAGGCTTCAAATGCTTACCCCCACCCCGGCAATGGTAAGGCTTGAAAGAGAGGTGGACACCCCCCCCCAATACTCCTGCAGAACCAAGAACGTGGCTCCAGTGTCTATCAGGAAAGATCCAGAACACCCTGATACCTCTATAATCACCCAGGATTCCCTTTGTATGATGACGGTTGCCAGGTTAAGGGATCCTGGGCCCCATTAATCATCCACAGCTAGGCCCAGGAGGTCAGCCAACTGGTCTGAGCATAATGTCTCTCCTCCCTTCGAGGCTTGGGGATAGCACTTAGGGCACTGCCTGGATGGCCTCCGAGAAGCCGGGCATGAACGAAAGCAATGACCAAGGTGGCCACACCGAAAGCATGCACCATGATGCCTTTGTGTGCTCGCAATGGGAGACAGCGAAGGGGCCGGTTGGATGGCCTTGGCCAGCAGGAGGTATTTCTCCTGGCCTGTCCTTTCCTCTTTTTGGTGATACACCTTAAAAGCCAACACTAAGACTTTTGCTTGTGGAGTCAGCGAGCTCCTCTCAAGAGATCTAAATTTAGCCTTAATGTCGAGGAAGCTCTGGGTAAAGAAATAGGTCATAAGAAGTTGCCTTCCCTCAGCGCTCTTGGGATCTAAATTTGTGTACTGTAAGAGTGAATTTGTAAGGTATCCCAAAAACTGGGAAGGGTTCTCCTGTTTACCTCTTGCAGCTTTTCAAAATTGACTGGCTTCAGAGCAGCTCTACACAGATCCACCACCAGTAAGCAAGTCACAAAATTGTCCCTGGCCAAAACTCCCCTTGGTGTGTTGTAGTTCCAGTGTGGGTCCACATCTGGAACAGCCTCGGCTCCTGAGGGGTATGCTACATTCATTTGGTGAACCTTATCTGCATGTGTCCTGGCCTATGCTCTTCAGGGAGATTATTTGTCAGAATAGTATATATATTGTGAAAAGTGAGATCATAGGATTGAGTGATATACTGGAATTCCTTTATAGACAGTAGAGTTAGAACTATAAGAGCTCAATTTCTTTGCCACCTGGGAAAGTTCAGACACAGGAAACAGAGTATAAACTTTCACTATCCCATCTACTCCCGCCACTTCCCGCAGAGACAGAACTGGGTCAGGATTCCTAGAAGGTGAAAGCAGGTGACATAACCAGTGGGGTAAACATAGAAACCAGGTTTGGTGTTTCCAGAGAGGAGGGGTTAGAGGAGTTGTAGGAGGAGAACATTGAGATTTGAAAGGTGGGGGATCATTTGCAGGGTTTATTGAAATATGAGAATCTTCAGGTCTGATGGAGTAGCTAAAAGCAAGTGAACGGGGAGAGCAGGAGGCCAAAAGAGAGGGTTTAGAGCTTAGATATGAAAAGGCTTGTATTTAGGGAAACTCTTTCCATCTACCCGTATGCTGACAAAAATTACAGTTCCTGTAAAATATTGGGATCTAAGGAGCCATTAGGTGGCCATTTTAAATTGTTATCTAAGGGATACCTAGGCCATTTCCTAGTACAATAACGTATAAGCTTGGTAGTGTCTAAATAAGACATAAGGCTAAGTGGCTTTAGAGTCTCAACACATATATCCTAGGGGTGAGGATGGAGAAATATTTTTCGCCGGCTTATTCCCCATTATTGAGACCCAAAGGGGATCAGGAACTTGCTAAGCCTGGTTTGTCAACCAGCTGAACAATCTTGTGGGAAAGTGTGACTGTACTCTGCCGGTCTGTCAACAGAGTGGCACACTTGGACTATGTTCCATATTTACTCCAAAGCCCCTAAGCACTAGTCAGTGCAAAGGAGAGGGCTTCAGAGGTGCATACCCAACCGATACTAGCCGCCATGAAGGCCCATTGGCTACGCAGGGTGCATCCACGCACTAACACGAGGTGCCTGCCAGCAAGGGCACCCATGATAGGCATCAGTGCGCGCCCTTGCCGACAAGTCCGTGGATGAGACTCAACAACCGGGAAAGCCTAGAGTATATGTCAGTGAGAAAGGACAGTCGCGACCAATTAAAGATCTTGACTGGTTGCAGTTCTTAAAGAAACTAGAATCTTACCAGGGAGCCAGAAGATCAAGTCTCTTCTGGGGACACTAGTTCGCGTTTACGCTGAGGAGGTAAACTTACCAATCAAAGCCGATGGTGGGAGAACACGCTGTGACCATGCAGTCCCCTGTGGAGGTCTTAGGTCTTGTCCAGGGCCCCCAGCGCCCATGTGCACTTAGCGGGTGGTGGGGTGGGGGGGAAGCCTGGTGAGTTACGGCACCAAATGTTCGGTTTTTTTGTGCGTGTTAAGAATCACACCTAGCCAAATCCAGTTTTGTCCCCCCTCCCTGGTGTTCCTATAGTTGGAGTGGGGTGCGAAGGGTCAGTCCAGGGTGCTTCTGATCCCAGGCTGTTCAGTGGTTGTGGTTTGCCGCTTGGGCATGTTTGGCTTTTTTTCTTATTTGTTTGTTTAGAGACCACTAGTGAGTGAGTACATCCCCTGCTTATCTCTCTGAGATTGTGATACCTCACTCAGGAGGATATTCTCCAAATCCATCCATTTGCCTGCAAATTCTAGGATATCATTTTTTCTTACTGCTGAGTAGTATTCCATTGTGTAGATGTATCACAGTTTGTTAATCCATTCTTCAGTTGAGGGACATCTAGGTTGTTTCCAGGTTCTTGCTATTACAAATAATGCTACTATGAACATAGTTGAGCTAATACCTTTGGAGTGTGAATGTGCCTCTTTAGGGTATACACCCAGAAGTGGTATTGCTGGGTCCTTGGGGAGATTGATACTCAATTTTCTGAGAAACCTCCATATTGCATTCCAAAGTGGCTGGACAAGCTTACACTCCCACCAACAATGGAGGAGTGTTCCCCTTGCTCTGCATCCTCTCCAACATAGGCTGTCATCTGTGCCTTAGGACTCTCCGCTCCCTGCCCAGGGAGGGAATGGGGAGTTGCGGAGAAGAAAAATGACAAGATGTAGTGAGAGGGGGAAGGGACCTTGAATAAAGATATACAGGGATGGGAAAAAAAAATTTCAGAGGGAAAGCTGAACACAAAGTAAATATATGTGTAGCAATCTTATTTGCATTACCACCGTTGATAAGCCATGCTTATGATTCTTATCCTCTTTATAGTTATTGTTAATTTTTCCTCATTTTAAATTTATGTAACTTTTTTTGTTAAATACAAAATAAAGAAGGAAAAAAAAGAAAAGCCAAAAAAAACCCAAATAACAAATCTTTAGAGTGTACAAGACCATTTTATCAAAAAGTAGTTTTAAATCAAGTTATATATAAATAGCATTCATTTGTAGAACAAGTTATTCATGTAATCTGAAAACAATAAAGTAATTCTTTCAGTGGAAAAAAAAAAAAAAGAATCACACCATACCACACTAGAGTTTATTAAACCTGGAAGCACGGAGGGGAAAGAAGCAGAAGAAAAAAAGAGAAAGACTTTCACATGAGTGTTTTTTGTTTGTTTCTTTTTAATAAGAGGGCGGCTGGGTCCATATTTACATAGCTATGCCTAAGGGGTGTGACCTTTGTTTGGTACTGACAGCCACTCCACAAACTTGACTGGGTTCGCTGCCACGCTGGGAGTCTGCTGTGAAGCTGCTGTGTGGCCTGTCGGGAATGCTTACACCCACAACTGATATACATGCAAGCAAAACACTAATGCACATAAAATAAAAATAATAACTTATTAAAGAAAAAAATGTCAAAAGAGCCTCAGGTTCACAAAGGTTAGGTGACAGGACCAAGTTCAACTGGACCATGAGCATAATGTACAAAGTAACTGTTTCCTCATAAATGAATTCTCACAGTCAAATACTAAGTTTAGTGGTAGTCTGTTGATTCAATAATTTTGGTCTTTGCTTTGAGGAATCGTCCTCCCTTGTGTCCTGAAGTGGTTCTGTGCTTGTAATGCTAGCACTCAGGAGGCAGATATGTAAGGATTCAAAGCACGTGCCCATGGCCCTGTGGCAGAGCACACCTTATGGGGGGGGGCACACCCTTAGGTGTGGCTATGTAAATCTGTGCCCACTCATTCTCTTAAAAGGAGCCTCTATGTGAAAGTCAGTCTCTTTTTTTTTTTCTTCTGCTTCTCTGCTCTTGTACTACTGTCAACTCTCCTGAATAAACTTTAGTGTGGCATTGGTAGTGTGTGTGTCTGTTCTAACTAGAAACCAACATTTTGGTGCTGTGACTCGGATAGGCTCTCTCCTGGGCTTAGGTGCACATAAGCACTAGGAGATCCTGATCCGGGACTCACTGCCAGGCCATCTTCCATCTGCTCCACCACAGCATGTTTGAATACCACCAGCCTCGATTGTTAAATCTTCCTTTTCTAGTTGGCATAAATATAAACTATTGTCTCTGGAAAAGACTATTGATCACCTGTCTTTCTGGTAAGACTCCAGTCTTGTGGAGATCACCCCCAGCCATGATCTTCACTTGTCACGGCTATTCCTTCCCACCTGACACTCATCTCTGGCCTTCCCTGTTATTGAAGCCCAGCCCAGATCCTTGGATCGTGCTTCTGGACTCTGTCCCTAGGGCTCTGCCCTAACACCTATCCTACGTCCTGACAGTTCCAATCGATGCCTACCCTAGGTGCTGATGAGTGCCTGTGGTTGCTTAGTGTTGGGTTTTATGCCCACGCCTGAGAACTAAAGAGTTTTCAGGAGTGGTAAGCATTGTTTTGGGCTTTGCCTTGACACCTATCCTGGGTGCTGACAAGTGTATAGGGATAGCTAGTGGGGGGTTTTACACCTACCCCTCTTGGTGGCTAACCCTCTGTGTAGCTAGCCTTGGCTGTCCTGATACTCTCTATGTAGACTGCCTGCCTCTAACTCCTAAGTGCTAGGATTATAGTATTCACTGTTATGCTAACAAGACTCTGTTCTTAAAACAACAACAAAGCAAATGGTAGTACTATTGAGGAAGACACTCCCAACTTCCACATGTGCCTATATAAGGCTCTTTCTGTTTACCCCACCCCTACACACACACATACACACACATCCCACACACACCCCACAAACCCCTCTGGTAGAGCCTTTTTATTCTTTCTGCAGCAGAAAATGGAAAAGTAGATTCAAGTGTGAATGTCTTTGGTGTAGGGCTTCAGGAATTTTTGTTGTTAGTAAGATCCAACTTGATATAGGTATGCTATATTTATTATGGCTAATATAGCAGTATGTATGTATGTTTGTGTATATGCTTGTGAATGCAAGTTAAATTTTCCATTGTGGTGCTAGTACACAGTGCTGATAGATGTAAATAGTCTCTGTTGTCTGATCTTGAGGAAACTAGAGTCTGTTCTACTTCTCAAGTCTTTGGAGCAGTTGTTTCTATACTTTATGGAGTTTGCCATTGTGATCTAGAATGTGTGATCCCTTTCCATCTCAAATTTGAGTTCTGCGTTCTGAGGCCTTTCTTATGTGGGAAATGCTGCCCTCTGTTGGTGGACTGAAGAACACCCACAACAGTTTGAGTTTGATCACTGTGGGACCTGGAAAAAAGCTATGTGGAGTCATAAATACGTTTTTAGTGTCCAACTACATTACCCAATCCCAAGACCTTTTGCTTTGAAAATAAGTCATCAGGCATTAGAAAATAATACATTTTTAGAAGCTTTCATTGTATGATGCTTATTGTCTATAAAATCAAAAGATAATACCAAGGTGTTGAATTATATTTCTACTCAGGGCAAAGGTCATGGCTGCTAAATGTGGCCAGGAAAAATACAGCATAGCAGAATGCAAACACCACAAGATATCCATCCCTCAAGCAGAGTATACCAATTGGAGCATTGAAAGATCTATTTCATGTAGCATAGGGCTGACCTCTTATTTGCAAATTAAGTTGACAAAAGTGAAGATGAATTTCTTGACTATTAGTATTATTAGCTGGAGAAAAGAACTATCCAGATGACTGGCAGCCTAACCAAAACTTGGAATGAGTGTTTTTAAGGAAATTGGGCAAGGTGTAATTGTCTAGCTTCATATATCCTCATTCATTTCCCCATTTTGACTATTCCTCTAAAATTGTGACAGACATTTCATTGTCATTGTTATACATTAATCTCTGTGAGCAAGAGTGAACACTTAAGCAGAATTCTTGAGCTGAGTTGTATGTGCAGTTTAAATTTTGAAAGGAGCTGTACATCAGCTGTCAGAACTGTATGAACATACTCATTTACTCAGTGAAATAAAATACTCTATTTGACGATCTGAGGAATGGTTTATGGTTCCCTCTTATTTCCTCTCTCTCTCTCTCTCTCTCTCTCTGTGTGTGTGTGTGTATAAAAAAACCTCGAACTCTGCCACTCAGTTACATTCCTAATTAGAGAATCAGTTGGTAATAGTTAAAGTGACATTTTCATTGTACATGCAGTAATCCTTTTGTTAATCATTCATTCATTTATTCTGGGTTTTTGAGACAGGGATTCTCTGTTTAGCTCTGGCTATCCTGGAACTTCTGGCCTCGAACAGAGATTTACCTGCCTCTACTTGCTGAGTGCTGAGATTAAAGGTGTACATCACCACCACCAGCAAGATTCTTTATTTTCAATGTTTATGTATGTGTATATGTGCATAAGAGTACAGGTGCCCCTGGACTCCAGAAAAGGGTGTCAGATCCCCTGGAACCAGAGTCACAGATGGTTGTGAGCCACCTGATAAAGGTTGGTGGGAACCCAACTCAGGTCCTCTGGAAGAACAATATCTTTTAACTGCTGAGCCATCTCTCCAGCCCTGACAAACCAGTCTTATTAAGAGGTCTTTGCTTGGACATATTTTTTTGTCCATCGGTGGCTTGTGTATCTTTTTCTTAATGACTTACAGGAACTCTGTGTCTGTTACAGAATATGTCTGTAAATGTCTGTGTATGTGAACCTTTTTGTTTTTTTGGAGGTTATACATTAATATAAAAATAATTATGATTTGTTTTCATCAATATTACCTGGGATTCAGATTTTGCTTAGATTTCCTCCTCATTCTTCTGTAGTTCAGTTGTCTTGGTATGTGATCAGTTCTTTTATATCTCTAGAAGTTACTATTTAATGAATTAATAAGAAATTTAATGGAAAAATTCACCCCCCAAAGATGATAAAAACTAAAACAGCATGTCCTTTTGTTCATGGTTATTTTTACATTCATAGACTTGGGAATAAGCTGTTTTACATATCAGCAGCTCATTTCTATTTTTCTTTTCCTGTCTTTTCTAACTGCCTGCTAGTTCTGTTATCAATGGCACTTGCATGGCACATTCAATTATATAATGTTTATACGACCCTAATTTGTTCCTTAGAACATTTCTGAGTTTTTGGCAGTATGTATCCTGCTCCACATTATGCAGGTGAAGAATTAATATGGGTGCAGACCTATATCAATTCTTTTATTAAGAAAAGTGGAATTCAATTTCTATCTTTTGAGCAAAATTAAAAAAAAAAACTAAAGAACAACTCACTATGGTTTTGAAGGGTTTCTTTTTTGTTTTTTGGTTTGTTTGTTTTTTTAATTATTTATTTATTTGCCTTGGTGTTTGCCTGGAACTGGAACTACAGACAGTTGTGAGCTGCCATATGGGTGCTGGGAATTGAACCCCGGTCCTTTGGAAGAGCAGTCAGTGCTTTTAACCACTGAGCCATCCCTTATTTGTTTTATGTGCTTTGTGGCAGAAAGAAGATTTGGAAGGGTGGGATAATGAGAATTACGAAATGGTTGAAATACCATGTTGCTGCTCGCTTAGAATTTCTTTCTGGTCTCCAGTATCTATAGAATTCACTATAAATACAATATTGATTTCTGAATCTGTGTGGGCCTTTAATGCATCAGTACTTCACTTCTACCTTATTCCCATTCTCAAGTCCCCAACACCATGTGCCTTTTCTAGTTGCCTGTCCATGGTCTGTCATGTTGATTGTTGATTTTCAGGTCATTTTGTCTCTTACTATGAAGCACATATGTAAAACACTTCCCAACCCATTTTATTTTTTCTTTCTCTGTAGTGAATTTATTTTATTTGTTTGTTTGTTTAAGACAAGGTTTTTTTGTATTGCCCTGGCTGTCCTAGGACTTGCTTTTTAAGACTAGGGTGGCCTCTGTTTTCTGAGTGTGGAGGTTAAAGGTGTGTGCCATCTGAATTTTATTCAGCTTGAATTGTATTCTCAATGTTTTTCTTTCTGTGCCTCATTCATCTGAAATCTTGATGTTACACAAGCAGGGATCCAAGCTTTCTAACTTTGTATTAATTTAATCAGGGGAGAGATAGTCAATGGAATCTAAATGTCTTATTTGTGTCAAACTGAGTAAACATCATTAAAGGGGCAATGCCAAACTTACTTCAAAACTACTTCATAAGGACCAAAAGGGCATGTAAGATTGTAAAGAACCATTTTCCAAGAATAGACTCATAAGGATTGCCTTAATGCATTTGAGTGTCTCTTGCAAAGACATGGCGAATTGTTAAGGTCCACCGTGTAGAGCCCTTAAGCATCTAATGGAAATTTTCAGTGTAAAGGTCATTGAAACAAAGTTATGTTAATTTTTTACAGTCATTTTGTATAAGCTAAGAGGCAAAGGGAATTTTTCCAATTATTGCTGGATTTTTTTGTCTCCGTCAAGCAGAGCCTAAGGCAGAGTTTATACAGAAGACTGTCCTCTCAATCAGTCGGACTTGTCTCATCTGGCTCCTGCTGCTTTATCTTTTATCCCACAAACCAGTCATTACCAAAAACCCTGACCTACCTGTATGCTCCCTTCCTTTTCTGGCATATGAAGCCTCTAAACCAGTGGTTTTGTACCTTCCCAATGTTGCAGTGGTTTAATGCAGTTCCTCATGTTGTGGTGAATCCCTGCCATAAAGTTATTTTCACTGCTACTTCATAACTGTAATTTTGCTACTGTTAGGAATCATAGTGTAAATAGTTTTGGAGATAGAATTTTGCCAAAGGGATCCAGACCTACAGGTTAAGAAAACCATTGCTCTAAATAGTTCCATTGAATGTTCACAGAACTCACCATGTTTGATTTGCTTAACAGTCCTTCATCTCCTGAAATGTAATACCTAAAACTATTGTTTTATAGCTTCTAACAAGCTCTATAGTTGCCTAGTTTAGTCTTCTGTAACTCTTACTAGGTCAGAGCCATTGAAGTAAACATTTGTATTATAACTCCCAAGGTGGGGTGAGGTGGAATAGGATGGGAGCTAGTTGCAGAGTCTCTTGTTTCCAGGCTGGCCACACACTCACTGTAAAGCTGTTGCTCATCTTAAACTTAATATTCTACTGATTGTATCACCTGAGCACTGAGATTATAGGCGTGGACCACCATATCCAGTTTTATATGGTGCTAGAGATCAAACCTATAGTCATAGGAGGCAGAGGCAGGCCGTTCTCTGAGTTCAATGTCAGCCTGATCTAAGGAGTGAGTTCCAGGACACGCTCCAAAGCTACACAGAGAAACCCTATATCAAAAGAACAACAACAAAAAGATAGGCTTGGGCTTAATAGTATCACAGATGATAAACCAACACACCAGTTTATGTAATGGTTTTGTAATAGGAGATGCTAAAAATAGTGATCCTCAAAACATTTTAGTAGTTTTTTTCTTCTCTTTCATCTTTTGTGTGTGTGTGTGTGTGGGGGGGTTCAAGACCATAGTTATTTGTTTTGCCTTGGTTGTCCTAGAAGTAGCTCTGTAGACCAGGCTGGTCCTGCCTCTGGGATTAAAAGCATATGTGTCCTCACTTGCACCCCCCATCCTCCCTTCCCATCATTGATAAAGGAGAATTTACCTTCCCAATAAGTGTAAGAATTATAAGTAGATAATTTTTAAGGGTAGGATTTCTTGCAGGCAAATTCTTAGACTGGTAAGATTCAGAGCTGACTAACCCACTTATGAAACTCAAGAGAAGGAGATAATCTATGAGATTACTTTGAATAGTATTCAGATGTGCACTCCTTTGCCTGCATCCCTGATACAGTTTCCTTGGCTGTAGTGCCATTCATATCCTGCAATAATTCTTGGATTTTTTTGTTAAGCAGGATTATTAGAAAGAGATGATTGGACAAATTCAAGTATTTCTGGAAGTTGTTGGTCTTTCCTCAGATTCTCTCACTGCTTGCTACACTATTTTTTGTCTTAAACAGCAAAACCCAAAAGAAGGTTTGGTTCCAGGAATCGAGAAGGCCTCTGAGAGCAAGGGGCAGAGGAGGAGAGGTGGTGGTCAAGTCATCCATGGAGGCACATCCATTTTTACTTTATCTGGTTTTTAATTCCTTTTTTAACTTACTTGAAAACTTTATCAGAAAGCAAAAGCACTCTGAAACATAGCAGGCTTAGCAGTACTGCTTTATAGTTCAGCTCAGATTCCTTCTGAGACACCTTTCCAAGCTTTATTTTTAATCCATCAAATATTCAGATATATATTTAAATGCCCAAAACATAGTGATCTGCTCCCACCCTAGCTAAGACTGGCACCTCATCTCTGAGCACACATTGTGTTTTGTCCCTGATCTAAGAGGAGTCATTTTATCTTTCACTGACTTACCATCCACAAGGAGAGAATCTTGACCCACCAACCCCTCATTTGTTTAAAAACAAAAACAAAAAAAGGATTGCTCAATGTTGACTTGCTTTAAATGTTGAGCTCTTTGCATTATGGGACAAGGAAAAGAGAATGCTGTTCCCTTCTTTTCCCCTGGTTGTTGTAGGAAGTTTTCCCGGGGGCCTGTTTGGGCCTGGAGGTTTAGTACCTGGTCCGCAGCCGTTTTTGTCCCCCAAAGAAATGAATCAGACATTTATATACTTCCTACTGTTTGGCCCATATCTTAAGCACATTACTAGCTAGCTCTTTCATCTTAATTCAACCCATTTCTATTAATCTTCCAACCACGTGGCTCAGCTCGTGACTCACCTGTACCTCTACATGTTCCTCCTTCGGGTCGGATGGCGACTGACTAACTCCACCCTTCTCCTACCTGCCTGCCTCTGATTCTCCACCCACTTCTATGGTGCTGTGCATAGGCCAAAACAGTCCTTTATTTACAGCATACAGAGAGCATTTCCACCACACCTGGTAGATGTGTAAACAAGCATTTTGGTGGGTTTTGGGGAAAAAGATTCTTGTGAGGAAACTGGCTCATGGTACCTAAGAAAAAAGTGTTTGTAGATTGGGAGTCTGTAAAAGTATTTTAGTAATGGGATAATATTTTATGTATATTATTAACCTGAGTGGCTGGATCTTTGTTTTGGGTAAGGAAAGTGAATTTAAAGGAAGGCTAATAGAATAGAAAGAACATACTCCCAGATGGTATCTCATGATAGCACTATAGCTTCTTCTTCTTCTTCTTCTTCTTCTTCTTCTTCTTCTTCTTCTTCTTCTTCTTCTTCTTCTTCTTCTTCTTCTTCTTCTTCTCATGATAGCACTATAGCTTTTTCTTCTTCTTCTTCTTCTTCTTCTTCTTCTTCTTCTTCTTCTGCTGCTGCTGCTGCTGCTGCTGCTTCTCTCTCTCTCTCTCTCTCTCTCTCTCGAGAAGCCGAGAAGGTTTCTGCCAGCAATACCTTTGTGATATAAGTGATTGTGTTTCTGAATCTTGTAGTTGTATTAGTTTAGTAGATGGAGGCTAGAGACTATATTTTATCATCTTCACAGATTCAGCTTTTGAGAAGATGACTCCATGAGTATGTTGAGTTGTTATATTCTCTATTCTTGTCATGTTAGCCGTTGCTAATTATTAGTAACTAGCACTATTCTTGGGTTCATTTATTGTCCTTTGTTAATCATCATAAATTCATAGATTTTTCTATTCTTTTTGGTGATATTCGCAAGTGAATTTAATTTCTCACACTTGGCAAGTATTCTACCACTGAGCTACATACTCTAACCTTAACTTGGAGGTCTAAACGTTTGTATTTCAGTGATTAAATAGTGAAAGATGCTTAAATTGTTCCATTTGCACTACTCTTCAGAGTAGCTGATTCTATAACTTTTGAGAGAGCACATAGAAAGGTATTCAAGATTGGAAAAGAAATCAAGAAAGGGGTCATAGGTTTTTGGCTAAGGTGTCTCTGGCTAGTGTCATTAATTGAGCAGAGAGTCCAGACAAAGAGCAAGTCTTAAAGAGAAGACGTATTTGAGGTGCTTAAGATAGATAAATCTAGGTGACAGTACCCTGGGAACAAATATCATAAAGACATAAGACTCCGAGGTGCAGTAGATGATTCCAGGAGAGAGCTCAGTTGCTTTATATACTTGACTCAGTGGAATTAAATATGATTTATTTTGTTTGATAAAACTCTGTTTGCCAGCTGGAGCCAAGCTCTACTCCAAAGAAGACTGGCAAAACACAGCTGCTTTCTCTTTGGGAGATTGGAATAAGGTAGAGAGAGTTGATGGGAGGATTACTGTTTGGTCAGTTTGCAACTAATTGGTCCTCTTGGTCTTCAACTTTATTACATTCATTCCCTTAGCCTTAGAATTGGGACTGGGAGAACTGGTTTTGGCTTTGCAGAAATGGCCTAGAGGCAGATTTCTTGATGACCTGCTATGCTCTTGAAGAAATTTCTTTCCTTTTTCCTTGTTGGATTCAGGATCAACTCCTCTTTCTTTTCTTCAGTAAAATATTTATTAACTGCCTGCTTTTTGGTCATGTACTAGTGATGCAGTAGTCATCAAAAACACAGAGCATAGTCTCAAATAGCTTGGAATCTAATGGGTCATATATAATGTGTATGTGTCATCACTCACAACATATATAGTAAGTAGATGGTAATGGTAGAAAGTCTTTTACTCCCAGTAGAAGATATTCATGGAAGATCTGGTATCTAGTAGGCATGAAAATAGAAAATGCTTATATATATGGCTAAGGTCCAGTACATGGGTTTGTACAGCAAGTGGCTACTTGCTGAGCCATTTTGCTGGACCATGGTCAGGTTTTTTAAAATTATTACGACTTTTATTTTTCGAAAGTATAGTATAATTAAGCATACCTTTTCCAGAGTTCTCATTTAGTATGTAGGTACTATCTAATTAAATTCCCTACCTATATTTAGATTTTCTTGATTTCTTTTTTTAGATGGACCCAAATTACATAGATTGCATGTGATTACTATACATAAGGTTATTTTTTAAATCATTCCCTGTAGTGTATTTTTATGAAAACTATAATATTTTTCTGAAAACTATAATTCTGCATGCAGAATTAAGTCCTGACTTCATAGTGTTGGCATTTCAGAATCTTTTGAGATAGTCTCCATTTTTCCACTACCTTCAGGTGCTGAAATACCTTCTCTACTTACTTACTTACTTACTTAAGGAACTCCAAAGTTCAATTCAAGTACAGTGTGTTCCCTCCTGAACCCAGAATAAGCTTTTCTTTTTAAGATTACATGTGTTCCTTTGTGTGTGTGTCAGAGGACAACATACAGAAATCTGTTTTCTCTCTCCACCATGGGGGTTCCTGGGGATCAAACTCAGATTGCCAGGCTTGGTAACAAGTGCCTTTACCCAATGAACCATCTCCTTTCTATTTCCCCAGTCATTTTCTTACCTTATTCTGTCAGAGTATTTGTAACACTATATTATCATTTATGTGTTTAGTGCATTTTCATTACCAATGGGTTATTAGTATTGAGTGGTAGGATAGTGAAGCTGCAGTATGACCACCTTTAGAGCAAGGATCACAAAGTATGACTCTATGTTATGTCACCATAGGATAGCATATGTCTTCCTCATAGTAAAAAACGTGTGTTTATAGAATTGGATGAAAATATTCAGTTTCTAGAGTGTTTCATTAGTTGGAATACCTAAGCCCTCATCCTCCTGAGTATTTAAACAAATCAAACTTTTTTCCAACTCTTGGAGTAGTAGAAGGCACATCTACTGTAGAAGGGATATCATTCTGCTTATGTGCACTTTCTGCAGTCTGGGCTTCCCTTGCAGTCTTTGGTAGTACAGTCTTCATTTGACTATGGTTTCATTGTTCCTCTTTACCTGAACTAAACCCTTTCCTTTGTCATAGTGGATAGTCTTTATAAAAGGTCTGCCACATGAGAACCAGAGTCTTAGGCTCGTATTTTGTATTTTCTCTCTTCATCCTTGCAAGGTTAAAAAGAAGTTTGAAACATTTTTGTATATTTGAGCTTTTAAATCACCAGAAGTCTCTCTATTTCACTTTGTCTCAGACTTTCATCAAACATTCTTTAGAGCAAGGCTGAAATGACTGCCATGACCTTGAGGCCACTAGAATTACATTGAGGCACTAAACTTTCATTAGTCTTGATACCTGCTTTAACTTTAAAATTTGTAAGCCTCTTTGAGTTTTTATTTGAGTAAACACATGGGAAAGGGCATTAAGCATGGCATTTGGCCTTTAAAGAGAGGCTTTGCTTTTATCCTTAATGCTATGTAATATAATGAAAGAAGTGAGAAATCAGGATATTTTGTTTTCTTTTCAATTGATTTCATGTTCTGGCTTGTCCTTTCTTTGGGTTTTGATTTCTCCATCTATACACTGAAGATTTAACCAAGGGTCTTACAGACTAACTTCCACCCTACATTTGGACTCAGATACAGTGCTAGTGTAAGATTTTGTTCATTTGCCCTATTTATATTACAAAGCTAGTATTCTAATATTAGCAAATAAAAAAATGTTCTTAACTCATTTTCTTTTTTTCCTTTCTCACAAATTTCAGGATTAAAACAGAATCCTGAGTGGTTTGTTTTCTCTGCAGTAACTTTTCAGTGGTCTCCAGAGCTTTAGCTGATATCAGAGCTTATCTTTGGTGTCTCACAAGCAATGAGGTGTGTGTTCACCTTTCTCTTGCTGCCTCCGTGCGTGCGTGCGTGCGTGCGTGCGTGCATGTGTGTGTGTGTGTGTGTGTGTGTGTGTGTGTGTGTGTGTGTGTGTGTGTGTGTGTGTGTGTGTGTAGGTGGTTGGTTGATTGGATTGATAAGGAGTTTAGTGGAAGTGGCGAAACATTTATTTTAGGTGAATTGTATCATCTTTTTTTTGTTTGTTTGTTTATGTTCTAAATAATTGGTAACTTTTTTCTTGGCCTTTCTTTGGAAGATCATCCTGGTGTGCACTCTTGGTTAAGAAAACCCTAAGATTCCACTGCTATCCAAGAAGAATTTTTTTTTGTGTAACATTCTTTTAAATTGCACCTAACCATTAATAAACTAAGCTGAAGAAAGGGAGAACTTTTTAAAAATGAACGACATCAATTATGCTTATAGTATATATAAATTATGTATATAGCATTTATCCTTATAAATTTAGTTCTACTTCATATTCTCAGTGGAACTTGCTGTTTTCCTGTTTTGTTTGTTTGTTTGTTTGTTTGCTCTGTGTGGTGCTGAGGATAAAAACCAGGGCCTGGGCTGGAGAGATGATTCAGAGTTTAAGAGCACTGACTATTCTTCCAGAGATCCTGAGTTCAATTCCCAGCAACCACATGGTGGCTCACAACTGTCTATAGTGAGATCTGGTGCCCTCTTCTGTATACTGTATACATAATAAATAATTAAAAAAAAAAAAAGGCCAGGCCCTTCAATATGGTAACAGACCTTTTTATGTGTATCTTCTGAGGACAGCTGAGTGTTTGGCCAGGTGTCATTTGCATATGACCCAGATTTGCCAGCCTTTACAGCTCCTGGACAAAGAATGAGAGGTAGAAGTCTATTTGCAAACCCTTTCTCACTTGGCTGTGTGTTCAGGAATCAGGGAGGCTGTATGTAGCAAGGTAGTTGCTTAAGATCTTTGGCACCTTAGTTAGGAATGAAATAAGAAGCATACTTTAAAAGATGCAAACTTTTTGACTAAAGGCAGGAATTCTAACCTTTGATTTCCAAAAGCATTTTGAAGCCCTGCTTTCCTTTCTCTAGATTCTTTCAAGTGTATCTTTTTCGTAAATCCAGCTATCCAGAGTATGGAAGACCAAAAATTAAAGGGGGCCCTAATAACAGCTCTTCACCTAAGTTCTGTTTTCTCAGAATTTGCCTTGTTGTTATTTATTACAATGACAAAAAGCAGAGAATTTCAGTTCCAACTCTTAAAAAGACAATGAGCAAAACCCTTATGGAAACCCTGAGTTCCCCTTTTCTTTGAGTCAAAGTTTTTAACCCTAAATTTTCTAATTTTGAGTTTAGAGAAGTAGTGTAGCATAAAGCTTAGGGTAAAAAAAGCAAAAGAAAAACCTTGCGTACTAGAACCTTTATAAATTAAGTTCTTCTAAAATAGTGTCTGGAGAATTAGTTTCTTCCTTCCCTCCTTCCCCCTCCCCCCTTCTTATTTAGGACTGTTTCAGACTGAAGGAGTATTTCCCCTTAAATGTTCCTGTATTAGTTCTCCAAAAAGCATGTGAAGCAGTATTGTTAACTGAGGAAAATAAGTCTATCAGTTCCACTCAGATAACCTTTGGAAATAAACGAACTCCATGCACATTGTGACCTTAGAGCCTGAACTTTGTAATCACATGACCGGCTTGTAAACTGACCTGTGAGGATGACTGTTAGGGTTAGGCTTAGAAAAAGAAATTGATCAAGTGTGGGAAAGGTAGTTATCAAGCTGGTTTGCCCTATAATCTTAGTTTCTTCATGGCTGCAATAAAACTTCTCAGCAGACTCCGAGAAGCACGAAATGGAGACATGGAAAGGTAAGGGAGCAGATTGTTTAAGTCCAGGACCCAGGTCTGCAGTTTAGAAAATTTTTGGAAGGCCTTGATCAGATTCTTAGACAGCTGGTTTGTCATATCTTGGCAGAATTCAGCCAACAGGTTTTCTTTTAGGAACTGGCTCAAATGTGAAATACAGAAAAGAAGCTTTGGGAAACCATAGTGAATTAATTATTGTAGGTGTTTTTAGGAGAAAGCAAGGAAAGGAGAGGTGGTGGATTTCAATTTTATATTAATTTGAAAAAAAAAAAAAACTTCATGTTTCAGTACACAGTAAATTTTACCTTTAAACATTATGAATTTTACCTCTTGACAGAATTGGTTTGTATTTTTAGTTTTTTTATTCTATTTACAATCTGCCAAAGCCTTATTTAGTACTGTTAATTGTAGATAGAGTTGGGGTCATTAGGCCATTGATAAGGTAGCCTCATCCTCTTGGGGGACTTAAAGCTTTATGTTTTGGGGTATAAGATTAAGCCATTGCTAATATCTTTTTAAGTATGTTTTAAGTGAGTAGATTATTCTCTGTGTGTGAAATAACATTGACTAGTTATTGTTATAACTTGTTTATATTGAATAGGCTCCTCCTTATGTGAGAAAACCCAGTATATACCACATTATTATTTGAGCCAGTAAAGAAAATACAGCTATCAAACAGGGGGGAGCTTTCTCATTGGTGATTTGCTGTGCTGATAATGTAAAATGTAGGAGTTTGATTCCTTATTGGTAGTTCTTACTGAGCCAAAAGAGTCTTTGAAGTAATTGATAAATTTCTAGGAAAAGCAGTAACCCCATTAAATTGTCCCAGGAAAGCTTCCCAGTCCCTTTCAGCATGGTCAACATCTGCCATAGGCAGCTTTGCAGTTTCCTAATTACTCTGGGAACGTATGAACCACTCCAGGGAGCATTCTGTATATATTGTTCTCCTTCCTTATATGTCAGCATTACTGCATTGGTGATTATTGTAAGTTAGTAGAAAGTGATCAATTATGTATAAGACCTGTAGTTTTATCATAAATAGCTTCCTGTTCTCCCCTTAATATATATAGTAATTCTTATTAAATTACTCATGAATTTATTAGATATATTCTATGTAAAGAAATAGGTTAAAAACTAAGAATTTTCTTAGGATTCATTGGATAATTTAGGGATAGGCAGAGGTTCAGAGCAGTGGGTACATAAGTTTAGAAGGGACGGTTGTGGAGAATTTAGGGTTTGGGGGGATGATTTTTCTTCTGTCCATTTGAATCTCTTGCTGATATATAGTCCACTCACTCGTGAAGCCTGGATGATTTTCTCAAAGTGTGTATTTCATTAATTCCTAAAACTTCAATTAAATTTTTCTTAACCATTCAGTGGCAGAAAATAACTTTGGGCACTAAAACAAGAACATGTACAGAACAAGAAAATGTTACAGTTTCACTCAAATCTTTCATACTAAATTCCAGAAAGCAAAATTAATTAATTATCCCAGCTGAATGAGGTCTTTGGAATCTTAAAAGGCAAAACTAACTGCTTACAAAAGTCAGTGAAAATGGCTACTGTAAAAAAAAAAAAAAAAAAAAAAAAAAAAAAAACAAAAAAACATTGCTTGGTTTTAAATATTGAGCCCTTGTTCATTTAAATTAACTTTTGTCACAGCTGGGCATGCAAATGTTTTGTTTTAGTCCACAGAGGGTTAACTCTATTCAAGCCTTCACTGTGGCTGGACTGATCTGTGGAGTCATACAATCTGGTCTTTCAGCCTGCCAGTCGCTAGGCAGGAAGTCTTATTTCTTAAGCTATCTTTCTGAGTAGGGGGTTGGGATTTGGAGAAAGGTGGGGGAAGGGTCTTGGAGCATCTGTAAGGATCAATAACAGAGAAGAGAGCCCCAAGAGAGGCCATTGTGCACACTTCAAGATAGTTGCAACGTTGTGGACAGCTTCTCCAGCAGGACAAACACCTAAAACCAAAACAGTGTTACAAAATGAAATTTCCTGTGAAAACTGGATTGCTCCTTAGAAAACCTTTTAGTAATTTGAGTCATTGGGGACTGTTCTCATTCTCCAACTTGTAGAGCTAAGCCTCTGTTAGAAGTCGCTCCAAATTGACTTTTAAATGCCTTTTGCCCTCATTCTGACACTGTCTGGATTTGGGAAGTATGAGCCTATTAGTCATGGTTGTATGTATCTAGACACTGAGAACTTTTAGTTTTTTTTTTTCTATACTCTTTTCTTTTTTATCCTAACATTTGCTTTACTTACTGGTTTTTCCACCAATGAGAGAATAGTGTGTGTGTGGGGGGGGGTGAGGAATAACAAGCTTTGGCTAGGGTTTGTATAACCATGTGAACAGCTTGTACTGGTTTTTGAAACTTGAATTGAAATACATAGATGCTCTTAGTATGTTATTTTGAGTTTAAACCCAGATTTGTAGTCTTAGAAACGTACAAAAATCATAAGATTTATCTTAAAATACACTGGTTTATCTATAAGGTCCCTGTTTTGCTGTATTTTTCCTAGAGAACGTGTAAGGGGTTAATTCAGTGGCTACTTTGATTATGCAAAGTCTTTATGGCAATTGAAAAAGTAATGTAGTAGTTGCTGACTCTTTCTCACTAGCCCTTCGAAGTATTTGGTGACAGCTGAATTGCAAGACTGAGAAAAATGAACCAAAAGCAGTCTCTAATTCATCCCCCAATTTGAAATCTTATAGGAAAAAAAGAATAAAACAGCTGGGGGTCGATAATGTGACTTGCAGGCATACAAATGGAATAAGAGGTGGTGGTGGGGGGGGAGAACCTGCATTTGGAATTAGCAAGTTCAATTTATTTAGGCTTCTTGAATTAATAAGACCTGACTTATTTTGGACAATTTGAGCTAAGGCAACTGCTTAAACATTTCCTGGGTTTTCTGGATTTTTTTTGTAAGCACAATTTTAGTCCATATCCCTTTGTTGGAGAAAATGTTGTATGAAAAGAAAATCTGGGGCTGGAGAGATGGCCCAGCCCTTAAGAGCACTGACTGTTCTTCCAGAGGACCTGAGTTCAATTCCCAGCATCCACATGGCAGCTAACAACTATCTGTAATTCCAAGATCTGGCACCCTTACACAGTTATACATGCAGGCAAAACACCAATTCACATAAAAATAATAAAAATAAATATTTTTTTAAAAAAGAAAATCTGATGTGACCATTGCAACTAGTGCCTGCCTGATAGTACTTTTTCTCCCTCTCAGATACATTGTAATTCTGTACTGATATTTAAACCAAGGAATATTGTTAGCAAAACTTGGAATTTAGTTACTATATACATTGTATTAAATGAGTTATGAAACCTATCAGGACTCCCTTGAACAATTAGGGGGAGGGCCTAATGAAGGGGAGGGCCATAAAAATCTTCAGAGGTTTGGGCTCGGCACTTTTGTCATTTTCACACACAAACATCACTGCAGTAATATTTAACATTTTTAATACAGTAGTGGGAGGGGAAGAATATCGAAGGGACAAGCTTGAGAATCAAACAACCCACACACAAACCAGTTTTTTTGTGTGTCACCTTGCTACAGAGATTTTTTTAATATAAGGAATTAATGTTTTTATGAGATTCTTCTTTCTAAGTGCCTCTGTAATTTGTTGAAGCAATTGAAATATATCCATATTTCAATTCTTTTTAGTAATACAAAAATTATTTTTCTAAAACTTGGGTGAAAACACTATAATTATGAAAAATGCACCTATTTATTTTATTTGTCAGGCTTAAGAATTTGAGGGTATTCCCAATCCCTGGCTGTTTTACATATTTTGAACAGCCTGAAAATGAAAATTGCTGACTCTACCAGGGTCTTGATGTGATCCAAGGACCTTGCATTCATTAGAGTGAGAAGCCAGGGTCAGCCCTTATCAGGCTGATGGGTTACTTAGCCGACTCACTTGATTACCACAGGGGCAGTAATAGCTATCCTCTGCAAGCTGCTATTTACATAAAATAAGACAGTATCTGTGAGAGTGCCTGTGACATGTTTAACATGGCTTGAAATGGGAATGATTTTCAAAGAGTATCAAATTTAGGAAGATTAGGAAAAAGAGCTCTTAGGTAAGCCTGTGGCTCATGCTGTTTATACTTCAAAGGAAAAGCTCCCCAGGGAATGTTTTAGTTCAGTAGGTGATAATCAGCCCTTGGGAAATTCAGACTTGAAAATGCTGTACTAGCACAGAGACAGCCGCAGAGCACTCTCCTAGACAAAGTTCTGGCTAGTGGATATTGAGTGGGTGCCTACAAATTTCTGGAGCTTTTTCTCTGCTAGAATCTTTTGCAATCGTGTTGATTTGGGAGGCAAGGGGGCAGGGGGAGATGTTTAAGACAATAGAGAGGCCAAATCATAGTCCAGAATAAAGGTTAGTAAAATTACTAAAAAGCAGTGAATACTAGATTAATATATTCAAGAGTAAGTAAACAGCCACTGGCAGACAGTGAGTAATCAGGAGTCAGTTAACTGCACTGTCAGGAAGATAGTGAAATTAGAATAACTGATTTGATCCTGTTTTTGTTTTTTAAGTTTTCTAATTTTTTTTCTTTCTCCCTTCATTTTTCTTTTTTTGTTTTTGTTTTTGAGACTGGGTTTCTCTGTGTAACAGCTCTGGCTGTCCTGCTTTGTAGACCAGGCTAGCCTCCAACTCAGAATTTTGTACCATTATCACCCAGCTTGTTTTGTTTTTTTAATTTTATAACTACAGAAATGGATGGCCCAGCAGTTAAGAGTGCTTGCTGCTCTTATAGAGGATCCTGGTTTGGTTACCTGCACTGAAATAGTATTCATAATTAAATTTTTTTAATACTTTAAAAATCTATAATACTTGTACCTGTACACATGTTGTTTAGTTACATATGTGGATAAAAGTTTGAAAGCAAATTTACTAAATATACTGGTGCAGTTCAGGGAGAAAAGAGGACAGAAGACAGACAAGAAGACAATTTAAGTCTTATCTCTTTGACCTTAAATATAAGTTGACATTGGGATATTACTTTATATTGATAAGTGATAAAAGCAGATATTAACCCTTCTTTCTACCAGGAATATAAATTTCACAAGGGTGGTGATTTTAAAATACTGTAGGGCTAAAGAAAACAGCTCAGTGGTTAAGATTACTAACTGTTCTTGCAGGTTTGGTTCTGAGCACCAAAAAGGTACCTCACAATTGTTTGTACCTCTAGTTTTAGGAGCTCAAGCATGATTTTTCTGACCTCCATGCCCCTACATAGTATACTGATATATGTATAGGGAAAACACCCATTCATACACATAAATGAATGGGATGACTATATGAATAGAGGAATAGCATATAAATGTTTGTCATGTTATAAATTTTGGCACTGATTTTAAAGCATAAAACTACTTTTAAAAGTATGAATACTTTTTGGATGCCACTCTGACAAAATTCAGAAGAACATAAGGAATACAAGATACTAGTAAGAGTATGATTTTTTTACTCATTGGTGGTGGCCCACACCTTTAATCTCAGCACTGGGAAAATAAAGACAGGTGGATTTCTGAATCTGAGGCCAGCCTTGTCTACAGAGTGGTTCCAGGACAGCTAGTACCACACAGAAAAAAGCAGAAAATAAAGAAATAAATAAGAGTGTGTGTGTGTGTGTGTGTGTGTTTGTGTTTATCATATTAGTACTGAATGAACTTTAGAGTTTGTGTTTAATTTCTCTAGTGTTTCCAGTAAGTATATTCTTAGGAGGGCTTGTATACTTCTGTGATGACGTGGTTGCTTCCTTACTTGAAGTCCAAACCTATGACTCTTTACAATCTTATATGGATTTGTCTTGATTTAATGTACAGTTGCTACCTGATCTGATGTGAACAAAACTGCCCCTTTGTTTACTTTATCCCATCAAGAATTTTACAGCCTTTGCATCTTCCATCACAATTCTAGTTCCTGGTTACACTGAGCATCTTTTCTCTGAACATGCTCTGTTTTAGGATAGACATGAAATGTGATGTTCAGAAGCCAGTGTCTTGATGCACAGCAGCTGGATGGGGTGGATTTGAGTTTTGTGTAGGGTGATAGGTTTGGATCTAGTTGCATTCTTCTACATACTACCATTCAGTTATGCCAACACCTTTTTTTGAAGATACTGTCTTTTAGATATTTTTGACCTCTTTGTCAAAAATCAGGTGTTCATAGGTGTGTGGGTAAATGTCATTGGAGTCTTCAATTCCATTCCATTGGTTTACAAATCTGTTGTTATGCCAGTACCAGGCTGTTTTTATTACTATAGCTCTATAGTATAGCTTGAAGTCAGGGATGGTGATTCCTCCTGAAGTTCTTTTATTGAGCAGGATTGTTTTGGTGATCCTGGGTTTCCTGTTACTCCATATGAAATTGAGTATTGTTCTTTCAAGGTCTGTAAAAATTTTGTGTTGGGATTTTGATGAGGATTGGATTGAGTCTGTAGATTGCTTTTGGTAAAATTGCCATTTTTACTATGTTGCTCCTACCTATCCAGGAGCATGAGAGGTCTTTCCATTTTTCTGATGTCCTCTTTAATTTCTGTCTTTAGTGACTTAAAGTTTTTGTCTAAGAGATCTGCTGCATTTTTGGGTAGAGTTATGCCAAGATATTTAATGCTATTTGCAGCTACTATAAAGGGTGATGTTTCTCTTATTTCTTTCTCAGCCCTTTTATCTTTGGTGGATAGGAGGGCTATTGATATTTTTTGAGTTAATTTTGTACCCTGTTACATTGCTGAAGGTGTTTTATCAACTGCAGGAGTTCCCTGGTAGAATTTTGGGGGTCCCTTCTGTAAACAATCGTATCATCTGCAAAGAGATAGTTTGACTTCTTCCTTTACAATTTGTATTCCCTTAATCTCCTTTTATTCTCTTATTGATTTAGCTAGAACTTCAAGAAATATATTGAATAGATAAGGAGAGAGAGAGAGGACAGCCTTGTCTTGTTCCTGATTTTAGTGGGATCGCTTTGAGGTTTTCTCCATTTAGTTTGATGTTGGCTGTTGGCTTGCTGTATATCACCTTTATTATCTTTAGGTATTTTCCATGTATTCCTGATCTCTCCAGGACTTTTATCATGAAGGAGTGCTAGATTAATATATATATACATATATATGTATATATATATTAATTATTTGGTGATTTTTCATCATGCACCTAATCAAACTTAGTTTATCAGTCCTTCAGATTCATACCCACTCTTTATTTTTCCTTTTTTTATTATTATTATGAATAAAGAAGTCACATTTTCTATCCTTGTATATCCTTATTCAAGGTCCCTTTCCCCTCCCACCACATCAGGTCATTCTCTCTTCTCCACATCTCCCCATCCCCACCATGGGCAGGTGGTCCCAAGGTCTCAATATTGCATAGTTCAGCCTCCACTCCTGGCAAATCCAGTTTTCTCCCCCTAACATCAAGTCAGGTATTCCTCTAGGGGGAGTGGGATCCCAGCTGTCAGTCCAAGGTGTTTCAGATTCCAAGCTGTTCAGTGGTTGTGGTTTGCAGCTTGGGCATGCTTTGCTTTTTGTTTGTTTGTTTGTTTGTTTAGAGTCCACTAATGAGTGAGTACATCCCCTGCTTATCTTTCTGGGTTTGTGATACCTCACTCAGGAGGATATTCTCCAAATCCATCCATTTGCCTGCAAATTCTAGGATATCGGGGCTGGAGAAATGGCTCAGTGGTTAAGAGCACCGTCTGCTCTTCCAGAGGACCCGGGTTCGATTCCCAGCACCCACATGGCAGCTAACAACTGTCTGTAGTTCCAGTTCCAGGCAAAACACCAAGGCAAATAAATAAATAAATAAAGTTAAAAAAAAATTCTAGGATATCATTTTTTCTTACTGCTGAGTAGTATTCCATTGTGTAGATGTACCACAGTTTTGTTAATCCATTCTTCAGTTGAGGGGCATCTAGGTTGTTTCCAGGTTCTTGCTATTATGAATAATGCTGCTATGAGCATAGCTGAGCTAATGCCATTGGAGTGGAACTGTGCGTCTTTAGGGTATACACCCAGAAGTGATTTTGCTGGGTCCTTGGGGAGATTGATTCTCAGTTTTCTGAGAAACCGCCATACTGCATTCCAGAGTGACTGAACAAGCTTACACTCCCACCAACAATGGAGGAGTGTTCCCCTTGCTCTGCACCCTCTCCAGCATAGGCTGTCATCTGTGTCTTTTATCATAGCCAATCTGACAGGTGTCAGGTTGTTTTGATTTGCATTTCTCTGATGGCTAAAGATGATGCGCACTTTTTTTTTTTTAAACTTTATTTTATTTATTTTTTTATTTATTTGCCTTGGTGTTTGCCTGGAACTACAGATAGTTGTTACCTGCCATGTGGGTGCTGGGAATTGAACTCAGGACCTCTGGAAGAGCAGTCAGTACCCTTAACTGCTGAGCCATCTCTCCAGCCCTATGATGAGCACTTTTACAAGTGCCTTTCAGCCATTCATAATTCTTCTGCTGAAGAATTTAGTTCTGAACCCCATGTTTTGATTGGGTTATTCAAGGTTTTGGGCTCTAGATTCTTGAGTTCTTTATATGTCTTAGAGATCAATCCTATCACTTGTAGGGTTGGTGAAAATCTTTTCTCATTCTGTAGGCTGTCGTTTAGTCCTATTGACAGTGTCCTTGGCTTTACAGAAGCTTCTCAGCTTCAGGAGATTCCACTTATTGATTGTTGATTTTAGTGTCTGTGCCACTGGTGTTATATTTAGAAAGTGGTCACCTGTGCCAATTCGTAGAAGTGTATTTCCCACTTTCTTTTCTATCAAGTTCAAAGTGGCTGGGTTGAGGTCTTTGATCCACTTGGATTTGAGTTTTGTGCAGGGTGACAGGCTTGGATCTATTTGCATTTTTCTACACACTACCATCCAGCTATGCCAACACCATTTGTTAAATATACTATCTTTTTTACATTGAATATTTTGGGCCTCTTTGTCAAAGATCAGGTGTTCATAGGTTTTTAGGTTAATGTCTGGATCCTCAATTCTATTCCATTGATCCACAAGTCTGTTTTTATGCCAGTACCAGGCTGTTTTTATTACTGTAGCTCTATAGTATAACTTGAAGTCAGGGATGGTGATGCCTCCTGAGGTTCTTTTGTTGAGCAAAATTGTTTTGGCAATCCTGGCTTTCCTGTTATTCCAAATGAAATTGAATATTGTTCTTTCAAAGTCCAAAAACTATTGTGTTGGGATTTTGATGGGCAATGCATTGAATCTGTAGATTGCCTTTGGTAGAATTGCCATTTTTACTATGTTGCTCCTACCTATCCAGGAACATGGGAGAGCTTTCCATTTTCTGATATCCTCTTCAATTTCTTTCTTAAGTGATTTAAAATTTTTGTCAAATAGATCTGTTACTTCTTTGGTTATAGTTACTCCAAGATATTTAATACTATTTGCAGCTATTATAAAAGGTGATGTTTCCTTTATTTCTTTTTCAGTCCTTTTATCTTTAGTGTATAGAATGGCTACTGATTTCTTTGAGTTAATCTTGTATGCTGATACATTGCTGAGGGTATTTATCAGTCATAGAAGTTCCTTGGAAGAATTTTGTGGGTCATTTATGTCATATCATCTGGAAATAGAAATAGTTTCACTTCTTCTTTTCCAGTTTGTATCCCTTTAATCTCCTTCGTTCTCTTATTACTTTAGCTAAAACTTTGAGAACTATATTGAATAGATAAGGGGGAGAGGACATCCTTGTCTAGTTCCTGATTTTAGTGGAATTGCTTTGAGTTTTTCTCCATTAAGATGGCAACCCCAGCTTGTTTCTTAGGACCATTTGATTGGAAAATCTTTTCCCAACCCTTTACTCTGAGCCTGTGTCTGTCTTTGTGATTGAGGTTTGTTTCTTGTAGGCAACAGAAGAATGTTCTGTTGTTGTATCGATCTTGTTAGTGTGTGTCTTTTTATAAGTGAGTTGAGTCCATTGATATTAAAGGATATTAGTGATCACTGATTGATATATCCTGCTATTTTTGGTCGTAGCTTGTTTGTTTTTCCTTTCTCTAGGGTATTCTTTTGTGGGATGATTGATTGTTTGTGCTTTCATGGGTGTATCTGGGGTCCTTAGATTGGAGTTTTCCCTTTAATGCTTTCTGTAGTGCTGGATTGGTAGATAGGTATTTTTTTCAGTCTGACTTTGTCATGAAATATCTTGTTTCCTCCATCTATGGTGATTGACAATTTTGCAGGGTATTCTAGTTTGGCAGCCATGCTCTTTTAGCATCTCTATAACTTCTGGCCAAGCCCTTCTAGCTTTCATCATTTCCATTGAATAGTCAGGCGTTATTCTGAGGGGTCTGCTTTTATAGGTAAGTTGGCCCTTTTCTTTTGCAACTCTTAAAATTTTTTCTTTGTTCTGTATGTTTTGTGGCTTGATTATTATGTGGCATGCTGAATTTTGGGGGGGGTCATATCTATTTGGTGTTCTGTAAGCTTCTTGTATCTTTAGGCATTTCCTTCTTCAAGTTAGGAAAATTTTCTTCTATGATTTTATTGAATACATTATCTGTGCCTTTGAGGTGGTATTCTTCTCCTTCTTCTATTCCTATTATTCTCAAGTTAGGTCTTTTCATGGTGTCCCAGATTTCCTGAACATTTTGCGTCATGGCTTTTTAGTATTTTCTTTGACTGATATATCTATTTCAGCTACTGAGTCTTCCACTTCAGAGATTCTCTCTTCCATCTCTTGGATTCTGTTGGCTATGCTTGTATCTGTAGTCCCAGCTCTTTTCTTCAGGTTTTCTATTTCCATCTTTGCCTCATTTTGTGCCTTTTTTATTGCTTCTATTTCAGTTTTTAGTTCCTGGCATGTTTCTTTCATTTTTTGGTTTACCTTTTCTTGGTTTTCTTTCAAGGATTTGTTCATCTCTTCCAATATTTTGTTTGTATTTTCTTCTATTTCTTTAAGGGAATTTTTTTATATCTTCTTTGAAGGCTTCAATAATCTCCATAAAGGTGTTTTTGGTATTGTTTCCTTCTGCTTCCTCTTCATTGCTCTGTTCAGGTCTTGTAGTTGTAGAACCACCAGTTTCTTCTGGAGTTGCCCTGCTGTTCTTTATATTATTATATGTATGTTTGCACTGGCGGTTGCAGTTCACGATTAGGTAGGTAGCTCCTGGTCAGTTGTGGCAAGAGGGCTTCTGTGTCTCTGAGCAAGGGTCTGCTCAATCTCTGACTCTGCTCTAGGCAGGGGTCTGAATTTCAAAGCCTCAGTCCTTCTCTGGTGATGCAGTTGAGGGTGAGGGTGCCGTGTGATGCCCTCTCTTTTAGGTGCATCTGGAGGAGCCCCTTACAGCCAAACTCTATTCCTGTCTGCTAAGGAGTGTGTGGAGACATGCACCACAGGCAGAACCTGGTCCTTAAACACAATTTTCCCAGGTAGGGATTCAGGTGCCGGGGCCTGCTGACCTCACCTCACCTCACCTCTGGGCGGAGTCTGAGTCTGGATTTCAAAGTCCTCAGTCCTTCTCTGCTGTTGCAGTTGGAGGCTGGAGTGTTAGATATTTGCCAAAGGTTTTTTCAGCATCTAATGAGATGGTCATTTTTTTTTCTTTCACTTTGTTTATATGATGGATGACATTCACAGTCTTTTGTATGTTAAACCATCCCTGCATCTCTGAGATAAAGCCTTATTGATCGTGGTGGATGATTTTTTTTGATATGTTGTTGGATTTGGTTTACCAGAATTTTATTGAGAATTTTTATATTAATGTTCATGAGAGAGATTGGTCTGTATTCTCTTTCTCTGTTTCATCTTTGAGTTGCTTGGGTATCAGGGTCATTGTGGCTTCATAAAAAGAGTTTGGCAATGTTTATTCAGTTTCTACTGTATGGAACAGTTTGAGGAGTATTGGTATTAGTTCTTTTTTGACTGTCTGGTAGAATTCTGCCCTGAAACCATCTGGTCCTGGGCTTTTTTTACTTGGCAGATTTTTAATAACAGCTTCAATTTCTTTTGGGGTTATAGGACTTTTTAGGTCTTTAATCTGATCTTGATTTAATTTTGGTAAGTGGTACCTGTCCAGAAAGCTCTCCCTTGGTTTTCCATTTTAGTGGAGTATAGATTTTCAAAATATGACCTGATAATTCCCTGGATTTCCTGGGTGTCTGTTGTTATGTCCCCCTTTTTATTTCTGATTTTGTTAATTTGAGTACTCTCTAGTTTTTGGTTAATTTGGATAAGGGTTCATCTATCTTGTTGACTTTCTCAAAGAACCAACTCTTTTTGATTCATTGGTTCTTTGTATTTTTCTCTTTGTTTCTATTGTATTGATTTCAGCCCAATTTTGATTATTTACTGGTGTCTACTCCTTCTAGGTGAGTTTGCTTCTAATTATTCTAAAGCCTTCACCTGTGCAGTTAGGTTTTTTTATGTGAGATTTCTGTAGGTTTTTCATACATAGGTATCTAGTGCTATGAATTTTCCTCCAAAGACTGTTATTCATTATGTCCTGTAAGTTTGGGTATGCTGTGGATTCATTTTTTGTTAAATTCTAGGATGTCTTTGATTTCTTAACTTCTTCCTTGACTCAAAGATTGTTCAGTTGAGTGATGGTTAGTTTCCCTGAGTTGGTAGGCTTTCTATGATTTTTGTTGTTGTTGAACTTTTAACTTTAGACTGTTGTGATCTGATATGGTACAAGGAATTATTCTCATTTATGTCTGTATTGACATTTGCTTTATGACCAAGTATGTAGTCAATTTTAGAGAAAGTTCCATGGAGTGCTGAGAAATAAGTATATTCCTTTGTGTTTGGGTGGAAGGTTTGGTATATATCTACTAAGTCCATTTGGGTCATAAGTTCTTTATTTCTTTATTTATTTTCCTTTATTTCTCTGTTGAGTTTCTGTCTGGTTGACCTATCCAAGGGTGAAAGTGGGGTATTTAAGTTTCCCACTATTAGTGTGTGAGGTTTGCTATAAGGTTTAAGCTTTAGTAGTGTTTCTTTAACGTATATAGGTGCCCTTGCGTTGGGGCATAAATATTCAGGATTGAGACTTCATCTTGGTGGATATTTCCCGAGATGAATAAGTAATGTCCATCCTGGTCTCTCTTGATTGATTTTAGTTTAAAGTTTATTTTGTTCAATATTAGGTTGGCTACACCAGCTTGTTTCTTAGGACCATTTAATTGGAGAGTCTTTTCTTAACCCTTTACTCTGAGCTTGTGTCTATCTTTGAAGTTGAGGTATGTTTCTTATATGCAGCAGAAGGATGGCTTCTGTTTTTGTATCCATCGTGTTAGGGTGTGCCTTTTCATACGTGAATTGTGTCTGTTAGTATTTTGCTCATGGGAGAGACATAAAACATTTGCTGCCAGATGCCATATAGATAGAGTTTTATTTAGAGGGGAGGAGAGAGAAGAGAACAAGAAAGAAAGAAAGAAAGAAAGAAAGAGAGAGAGAGAGAGAGAGAGAGAAAACAGACCCACTGCCACACATTATTCCTTTTTAAAGGAGCTAGAGCCACACCTAGGGGCATGCCCCGGTACCCCTGCACCTGGGACATGGTCATACCTGGGGGCGCACTTGGCTGCAAACTGGAGTGGTGTCTGGAACACACCAATGCAGTCCATTGATACTAAGGGATATTAATGACCAGTGACTGTTATTTCCTGTTATTTTTGGTGGTAGCTTGTATGTATTTCCCTTCTTTAGGTTTTTCTTCTGTGGGATTATCAATTGTGGTTTCATGGGGGTATCTAGTTTCCTTAGGTTGAAGTTTTCCCTCTAGTGCTTTCTGTAGGACCAGATTTATGGGTAGATATTGCTTAAATCTGGTTTTGTCTTGAAATAATCTTATTTACTCAATCTATGGTGATTGATAGTTTTGCTGGGTGTAGTAGTCTGTGTTGGCATCCATGCTAATATCTGACCAGAACCTTCCTGCTTTCATTGTTTCCATTGAATAGTCAGGTGTTATTCTGATGGATCTGCCTTTATAGGTAATTTGGCCTTTTTCCTTTGCAGCTGTTAGTATTTTTTCTTTGTTCTGTAGGTTTAGTGGCTTGATTTTATTATGTAGCAATCAGACTTTTTGTGGATCTAGTCTATTTGGTGTTCTATAGGCTTCTTGTATCTTTATAGGTATTATAGGTATTTCCTTCTATAGGCTGGGAAAGTTTTCTTCTATGATTTTGTTGAATATATTTTCTGTGCTTTTGAGCTGGTATTCTCAAATTAATCTTTGATTCCAATTAATCTCAGGTTTGGCATTTTCATTGCAGCCCAGATTTCCTCTAGAGAGATGATGGCTCCATGGTTAAGAGCACTTGCTGCTCTTGTAGAGGACCAGCATTTGGTTCCTAGCACTTGCGTGATAACTCACAACCATAACCCCAGGGAATCTTATGCCCTTTTCTGACTTCCATCTTCCAGCCCCCGCCCCCAAATTTTTTTTAAAGAGATTGTTTTTTGTTTTTTTAAAAAAACACCTGTATTCAGAATTCATAAATAGCTCTCAAAACTTAAAAATAACAGAATAACTTAAGGCTGGGGATATAGCTCAATAAAGTGTTTGTTTAAGGCCTTGTGTTTGAGCATGGGACCACTAAGAGTGAGAGAGAGAAATTAAAGGCCCAACCCAAGTAAAAAAAAAATTAATACTAGGTATGATGGTGCATACATATAATACCATCACTCAGGAAGCTAAAGTAGAAAGATCATGCATTCAGAGCCAGCCTAGCAAGACCCTCTCTCAATAATAAAGATGTACTGAGCGAAAAAATAATGATTTGATTGAACATGTCTCTAAGATGATGGCAACTAAACATACAAAGAAATATTCAACATAATATTATAGAAATACAAATTACACCATACATTAGAATTAATTTTGAAATGACAGTATCAGGCAGTGATATGCTATGACATGGTTAGAACTTTGTTTGTGTATTTGTGTATAGATACATTTATATTAAGAATAAGAATGCAGCTGGGTGATAGTGGCACACATCTTTAGTCCCAGCACTTGGGAGGGAGAGGCCAGCTTCGTCCACCAAGCAAATTCCAGGACAGCCAGAGCCGTTGTGCAGAGGAACCCTGTCTTAAAGAATAAAAAAAAGTAGGAATGCAAATGATATGATCTACACATAACAGTTTGACAGGTTCTTAACAGTTAAACATATACTTTCCACCTGATACCGGTTCCATTCTTAGGGACTTGGCATGAATGTTTATAGAAGCCATATTCATAATTACCTCAGATGTAAAGAACACAAATGGTCTTAAAGAAGTAAATAGCTCAGCAAACGTGATGGAATGCTGCTTACCTATAACAAATAACAAGCTAGGTTTAGGGATGAAGATCAGTGGCAGAGCATTTGTTTGACATCCATGATTCCCTGGATTTGATACAGCTCATTGCAAAATAAAAATAAAAAAGATAAAATATTGAATCATGTTTTTACAAAGTTCATAGTGTTAGTCTTTGTGTATGACATCTCCATAAGGTAATATCAGTAACAGAGAACAGATTGGGGGATGGATGAGAGCAAAGTGATAGTATGGGTGGGAAGGAAAAACATAAGGGGATGCTAAAGAAACTAATCTGTATCTTGACTGTGGTGGTGATGGTGGGCACAAATCTGTCTTCTTGGACCAGTATGCTACTTCTCTGTCTCTTCAAAACTCAGTTTTACTGAATGGTAGTCATAAAATGAAACATAAAACCAAAGAACCTTAAAGTTTCTATTCAGTGTCATTGTGTTACGTTAGTTACTAGGTCATCAATTCTCACAATATAGATAAAAGTAAAAATGCAGTGATTTAAGTAAAGCAAGCATAGCTTGTTAAAAAAAGAGAGAGAGAGAGACCTTTACTTTTAACTGCTTAAAAAGTCTAGGTAATTATAAAGATTAAATTTTCTCTTTAACATAAAGGAGGGAGCAGGGAACAAAACTTCAGCAGACCTGTCTATGTGGAACATTCTCCCAGAGCAGATAGCTCATGGGCACAGAGTATAATTTCATAGAGCTACTTAACATGGGTCTCTCCCACCAAAGTACCTGGTAGTTTGTTAAAGTGGTGAGGCTATCACATACCTTCCTTAAATTCCAACCTCATCTCCTGAAGTGGTAAACCTCTGATGAGAGCTAGAAATGTGAATGATCCAGCACTGTGTTAACTGGACATGATGACCTGTAATCTTAGTCCTATGAATGCATGAGGATCAATTCAAGGTCATTCTTAACTATATTGGGAGTTTGAGGACAGCTTGGGACACGAGACCCTATCACAAACTAACTTATGCCTTAACCATATTCTGTCAAGCACCTTTGCATTGTTGTCTTAGTAACTGTTCTATTGCTGGGAAGAGACACCATGACCAAGGCATTTTTAAAAAAAGAAAGCTTGCTTGCTACAGTTTTTGAGGGTTAAGTCCATTGACAGGGCAGGGTACATGGCTCTGGATCAGTGCAAATCCCCAGGCAGAGAGACTGGGCCTGGCATGGTTTTTTTGAAACCTCAATGCACACTCCAGTGACATGCTTCCTATAACAAGATCTCATCTACTCTAACATGGCCATACCTCTTAATCCTTGTAATCTTTTAAAACAGTTCCACTCACTGATGACCAAGCATTCAAATATATGAACCTTATGAAAGCTAGTCTTATTCAAACCACCGCAATTGTCATGTTTGTTCATGATTTTCTTGCTTAGACTTCCTGAATCACAAGCCTGGGAAATATCTAGTCTCACCTGCTGCTTTACACTGCTTGCAGCTTAGTCTATAGGCCAGTGTAACTTCTGTATCCTGTACTACTGTTGCTCTCATTATACCTCTAATGCTTTGCTACACTTTTTAATCTTTTGGAACTATTTCCTTCTACTAGAATGTATCACAGACCAAGCATGAAGTGGTCACCAGCAAATAGCAGTTGAATTAATAAACACTATAGTTTTCCTTATCACAGTTTGGGCCAGAAAGAGTTCAGAAAGGCGTCTGCTGCTGTATAACCTGAGTTCAGTCCTCCAGATCCTCATTGTGAAAGGAGAGCTGACTCCCAAAAGTTGTCTTCTGACTTCCACACAAGCATGCACACACATACATAAAATAGACAAATAAAATATAATTATTGAAAAGCACACAGTTTACAAGAACTCCCAGCAACAAATTGGTGGGCCAGCCCAGAACCCCTGGATCTGTGCCCAACTGTAATCAGCTCCCTAGGTCCCTACTGGGTTCTGAGATCCACTTTAAGTGAAGTCACATGTTCTAGGAAGGAATAAAGTGTAATTGCCAAGAGGTGTTGTTAGACTTTAGAATTACAATGAGCAAGCATTGGTAACATACAGCTTGAGGGAGGAAGGATTTGCTCTAGTCCACAGGTTCAGCTTTAGTATAGCCTTTCAAGAAGACTGTGGTAGAGCACAGTAGTTCACATGGCATCCTGGAAAGAGGATACCTGTCCATCTGGAGCACTCTCCATTTTCCTTTTATTCCATCTGGATTCCCCAGCCAGTGGGATAATGTTGCCCATATTTAGTCCGAATGTGCCTTTCCCTTAGTTAATCTTCTCTGGGGAAGAAAATGTCATAGACAACATCCAGTGCTGTGCTGTACTCAATCTCTTAGTCGTTGTCAGTTCAATTACATTAATACTCAAGATTAACCATCACTGTCACCTGCTCCAGAGTTTTGACCAGATTTGACATAAATAGATCCTGAACATAGCCATGAATTTTTTTTGAACACTCTTACCCTATTTGTTAAAAGGAGCTTTTATATCTTTTCATATCACAAAAGTCTTTGTGTTTATTACCAACATCATAAACTGCTGTTACACATTGTGTCCTCTGTTTTGACTACTATCTCTGTGAGAACCAAAGGTTCTTTCTTGAGTCCTCAAGTTTATACTTGTGAAACTAGCAACACCGCATTCAGACTCCCTAAATGTATTGTTCACAATTCACTTGAAATCTTTTTATTTTAAAATCTGGTTATTTGTGTGAGTATTGTGCCACAGCACTCATGTGAAGGCCAGAGAAATTTTTTTCTCTTCTTCTACCATGTAGGTTGAGCTCAGATGGTCAGACCTTGGCAGCAAGATGAGACTATCCAATAATGTATGTCTATGCTTATTCAGAGTTGTTTTGGTAAGGAAATAAGCATTTCATTTGGGTATGTATGCTAGCATTCATTTTTTAGATTGGAGTAGATGATCTTCTGATAGCTCTTTAAGCACCAAGGAGCTGAAATTCTACCCATGCAAGAGAAATTACAACTTTCACAATATCCTTCAGATGAACAAAACTGAGTTTTCCTCCAAAAGAGGGTTTTCTGTTTTGTTCATTTTACTGTTTGCAGTACTGTTTGTTCAGGGGAATCCAGAAAATAATTTTTCCCAACAAAGAATAGATCCTGTGAGCCTTTTTCTTCTCTATTATCCCCATGAGGCTATCACATGTTAGCACCTATTTGTGGCTATGAACATTTCAGAACTAGAAATGAGTTACAAAGTCCGTTAGAGTTTATATTATGTATTTAGCCTTTCTCAATGCCAGAACAATACTATCACTATCCTTCAGGCCCTACTTTAATATTTTCTAATGCTCTTTAACTGAAAAAACAACTGCCTGCAGTGTTTCATAATGTTTAATGTGTAGGATTTGGGAACTCAGATCCCAGGAAAGACTAGCACCCATGTCATGTCCACAGTGCTCTTCTTATTGCTTTCTAGTTTAGTTTGTCTGTACCTTGCTTGAAAGCTAGTATAATTCTGTATATGAGACTCTACTACCTCATATTACAGCACAGCTTTGACCATTACTGAATTCTTCCTTGTTCTAACTTGAAATAGTTCACACTCTACATTTCTGCTCACCATTTTCAATTCTTATCTATTGTTCTATCCCTTTGCCTTTTTTTTGTACCGCTCCCTATTTTATACAGTTCTTTGTTTCTGTGATTCCATCGATATTATGTGTGTTTTTTCCTTTTCTTACAGAGCACCCCTTTCTCTATTTCTCCATATTCTTATTGACCTCTAGATATAGCTAGGACTTCTTGAAAGTTTGTCATAGTGAAATCTAATTTGATTGCAAGAAAAATTGTGATCATCAGATTTAATTAACTCAAGCCCTAAGTGGAAGTTCCTTGTAGAAAACTACAACAGAACACAGGGCATAAGAAAAAAAAAGAATTGAGAAAAGCCACAGCAGCCACTTTGAGTATCTTTGAAGCCATATGGTAGAACATCTCTGCCTCATTTCATCCCTTGTCCATGATCATTACCACTACCACATAGGCAAGCATGGTTTTCTAGACCAGAGACATGTGACTGGCTATTCACAGATTCAGTCTCATTAGAAGCTAGCAAACCCTGTCTGCAGTATAGAAGGCTTTCTTGAACAGCAAGCCCCCAAATCATGGCATGGAGACTTAATTATGAATGTTTAGCCTTATTTATGTTGCCTCACTATCTCTTATAACTTAATTTAACCTGTTTCTTTTCATCTACATTTTCTTTTTCTTTCTCCTGCCTTTTTAAAAAAAAAACAAAAAACTTTTTTTTTTTTAAATTCTATATGTCCTACTTTCCTGTTTCCTCCATGTCTGACCAGCTGGCCCCCAGCTGGTTGGACCATCTACTGGCTGGCTGGCTTCCCTTTTCTCTCTACCTACCTTTCCCATCCATTTTTCTTCTGCCTAGCTATTGGCCATATTAGACCAATCAGGTGCCTTTGGCAGGCAAGGTGAAACAGCAGTGCATCTTTACATAGTTAAACAAATACAACATAAACAAAAGCATCATATCTTTACATAGTTAAACAATTATTCTGCAACACAAATAAATGTACCATTACATAGTTAAAACAAATATTCTATTCCATGTCCCTCTTTTTGTTTAAAAAATAGGAAAGATTTTTAACTTTAGTAAGACTATATACAATCAGAATAACTATCAAGTAAGAATTACATTTACAATAAAAAAATACAGTATTATTTGTATTTGGCAAATTCAGAGAAAATACACCATTATTTATCCTATCTTGGTGAATCCAAAGTTTTCTTTCTAATTTGCCTCCTATCATAACTAAAGAAAACTGAAACTATAAATATTTAGTCTTCAACTCTATATCAAAGACCCCAAAAGGATATAATATTGCTCAAGTAAACAGGAAGGGCAGTGCAATCCACTTTCAAAACTATAGAAATTACAGAGATAGCTGGCTGCCTTGGACAGCCACCCAAGTTTCCTCTGCAATGTTGGGGCATCCAATCTTCTACCTACAGGCCTAGAATATCCAACAGACTTTTCTATGAATCAGGAATTTTAAAAGGCTGTTCCACTTAGTCTTGGCAGTTTGGTAGTCACTTTCCTTTGTGTCCTATGTATTCAGTTGGGACTATATACTGTTAGCAGTTTAGGCAAGGACAGTTTCTTTCACAAATGGCTGGCTTTGCCACATTGAAAAACAAACTCCACATAGAGGTTCTTTGGTGCCCATCATCCTTTTATGAAGTAGATTTGTGCTGTCATGAAAAGCCTTAGGTTATTAAACATCTTAAATGGTATATTGCATTACATGTTACATGCTACAGTTCTGAATCATTCAAAGATAACCTATCTATCTAAAATATAAGTTTAACCGTGAAAACATACCTAATATTGCTACAAGTTTGATTATTATAAATGACTACAAATCTTCATTTTTTAATTATACATTACATTTTTAAGTGAGCTGTATAAGCACAATATCCCAAACAAGAATGCAAACATGCATACAGTATAACAATTAAATTTTTATTAATTTACCAAAACTTATACCAATGTAAAATATTTGAGGATAGCCTTTTCACCAAGATGGCGCCGAAAGCAAAGAAGGAAGCTCCTGCCCCTCTCAAAGCTGAAGCTGAAGCAAAGGCCTTGAAAGCCAAGAAAGCAGTGCTGAAAGGCGTCCACAGCCACAAGAAAAAGAAGATCCCCACATCACCCACCTCCTGGTGGCCCAAGACCCTTAGGCTCAGGAGGCAGCTCAAATACCCTCAAAAGAGCACGTCCAAGAAAAATAAGCTTGACCACTATGCCATCATCAAGTTCCCCCTGACCACTGAGTCAGCTATGAAGAAGATAGAAGACAACAACATACTTGTGCTCATTGTGGGTGTCAAAGTCAACAGGCACCAGATCAAACGGGCTGTGAAGAAACTTTATGACATAGATGTGGCAAAAGCCAACACCCTCATAAGGCCTGATGGAGAGAAGGAAGGCGGTTGTTCGATTGACTCCTGATTATGATGCTCTGGATGTCGCCAACAAAATTGGGATCATCTAAACTCAGTCCAGCTGGCTAATTCTAAATATACTTTTTCACCATAGAAAAAAAAAATATTTGAGGATGGTAGTTGTCTTAGTTTCGTTGTTGTTGTTTTTTGATACAGGGTTTCTCTTGGTAGCTTTGGAGCCTGTCCTGGAACTCACTCTATAGGCTAGGCTGGACTTGAGCTCACAGAGATCTACCTGCCTCTGCCTCCTGAGTGCTGGGATTAAAGACATATGCCACCACTGCCCAGCAATGGTTGTCTTTTTATCCAGTATTTCTATATTATATCCCTTCCACAAATGATGACAAGCACCCATAACCCACCAAATGATCAAAAGTCACCCATCCCATCTCTTGGGAATGTGGGCATTGTGTTCTCTAGAATACTTCCTGTTGTATGGAGGTAACAGCATCTTTAAATGACCCTGGGACAATTGAGATAATGGTCAAGTCCCGGGGAAATTAATTATAACATTTGTTGGCCACTCAGAACTGTTTCAATGCAGAGGAATATGAATATATGTTACCTATTTTGTTGTTTTCCTTGGTTTATTTCTTTATATCTGTAGCTAAGATTTTCAGAAGGTCTTCCCCAATCAAACCTGATCTCTATATTACCCTTGAAGAAATCCACAGCCTTTTGTTTCCCATAAAAACAAAAGCATAACTTCTTCTCCAATGCAATGTATTTGCTGAATTCCATTTTAAAGACATCCCTAAAGTATCTAGGCTGGCTTAATTCAGCAGCCCCTTTTCTAATCCCTTGTCTCTCAGCACCTGCCATTTACTCATTAGCAAGTGTTGTTTGCTTATCAGCATTCAAAAAAATTCAAAGTCAACACATCATACAGCATCCAGACTCCCTGTGTATTTTCCATCTTTATATTGCTTTTTTCTTATGTTACTTTACTCTCTTTAAAGACTATTGTTTTTAAATGATTTATTTTTTCCCAAAGACTGCCGTTACCTGCCAGACTCTTTCTGTTTGGCAGAATAGGGCGGAATGAGATCCGGACCAGCCAGCCTCTCCCTGGGGTTGGAGTGAGATGATGAGTGTCGACCACCCAGCACCCCCAGCCCCCGGGGGAAATCACATGCCTTGTCGAAGCAAGAACTCACTTTATTGCATCAGTCTGGGACTTATATAGGGTTGTGACAAGAGGAGTGGGAATCTTGGGATAGAGTAGGTGGGGTGGGGGAAAAGGGCCAGTAGCATGTTGGCAGAGGCTAGGCAGAGGCGGTCTTAGATCAAGCTATGCTGAGTCACTCACACGTGGAGTTTATGGCCAGAGATAGGTCACCAAACTCTAGGAAGGCTTAGGAATTTACACTGGGCCTCAACCCCCAGCCTCCGAAGGGCCCAACATTTACCCATTTTCTTTTCATAATTGCCTATACATATTTTTTAAAACACTGTAACATAATTAAGAGGTCCTAGTCCTTTCATCCCGACCGGCTTTACTGTGTACCTGTAACAATCTCTGATCATCTGAGCCAAACCTTAAACTCATGGGCAGCTGTTTGAGTCCCTAAAAGCCCAGCTTTGTCCTCGACAGGCCTGTCCAAGAGCTGCCTGTAACTGGAAGCTGTATTTAACTGCCTCAGCTCTAGGAAGTTGGTGCCTGCACTATGACAAGTGCTTCCACTCAGCTTGTTTCTTCTAATTCACATTCGAGCTATTCAGGTGCTCACTGTAGGTCAGAGCCTCTTAATGCATCAGGCTCCTAGGAAGCTGTGTTGTTTTTTATTTTGTTTTCAGCTTTCTTAGCTCCTGTGTAGAAATATATACCCTCATGTTGGTCACCACTGAATTTGGACACCAGAGAATTTCACTGGATCAGCTTGGATCAGTACCTTTTTTCATTCCAAGTAGCAGTAACCACAACTGTTTCTGGTCCAGTCCACAAGTCTAAAACGTAAAACAAGTACATCGGTGGCAGAGTAACAGTCTTGTTTCTTGCTCGACCCTTTGTGTCTCTGAAGTGGGAAGAGGGGGCTTGACAGCTGTAGCTGTGGTTTCTTTAGCAAGAAGCGGGATGCAGAGCCAGCTCCAGGAGGGAGGAAACTGGACGAGCGGGCGGGACTGACGGTAGTTGTCAGCTTCTCTGGGGCTGCGCTGGGTTTTGTTTGTTTTTGTTTTTTTTTTTACCTCAGCTGTCACAGGCCCTGTCGAAGGCTGGGCAGGGGTGGCAGCGGTCTGCCTTGCGGAGACCAAGCAGCTGTGATAAACAGACAGCAGCAGTGTCATGGCTTTGGTAGTGCTGTTCTCTGAGTGACACTAGCACTTTTGCAGCAGCCAGCTGGCCCCTGCTTTGATTTAAGATGTATTGAGCAGAAATTTGATGAGTTTTATTTAGAATAAATATGGTAATGAAGACTGAGAGGTTAGCAGTTGAATTTGGATTGCAGAAGTTACAGGGAGAGGGTGGGAGATGGTAGAAGAATTGAAAGAAGTTTAGAAATGGAGAGAAGAGATGGGGAGAGGGGGAAAAAGCTTCCATTTGCGCCGGGCATTTGTTTGGAAAGTGAATTGTCGTAAAATATCACAAAAATATAGTATTTCGGGGCTGGAGAGATGGCTCAGCGGTTAAGAGCACCGTCTGCTCTTCCAGAGGACCCGGGTTCGATTCCCAGCACCCACATGGCAGCTAACAACTGTCTGTAGTTCCAGTTCCAGGCAAACACCAAGGCAAATAAATAAATAAATAAAAGTGTTTTTTTAAAAAAAAAAAAAAAAAAAATATAGTATTTCAGGAGGTTAAAACAAATAAGCTTGATGAGGTCACTGTGTTCTCTGTCACTAAAGCTTAGGGGAAATTTTGAGCCCATTAAATATAAGTCATCACTTAAATTGCCGTCTCAAGAAAAACAGAAATGCTCTAGAATACCCATTGGTTTCTAGGGTGATTTCGAAGTGACCTCACTCCATTATGCCAAACACCTCAAGATCCATCAACCCAGGAATGTGGCTCCAGGGATATCTCCCACCTACGCTGCAAAACTGTAAGGACTTGTCAGATGATAAAGTTTGCCACACACTGTCTAGGGATTTGCTGGCAAAGTCTTAGAGTATAGGTGCCAGGAATAACCTGGCAAGCGAGTCCCATGGAGAAGCTTCAGTAGTGGGGAAAGGCAGGAGTTGAGGAACACTTACCGATTGGAATGCAGGCTGCAAGCGAGCAAATGGAAGGGCACATCTTGGCAGCCACTGCAAATTTCAGATGAGGCTTTCTTAGGTTATGTACACTTAACTCTAAGAAGTGGCCTCCCTGATTTTGGCACCAAATGTTAGTATTTCGCTCGTGAAAAGAACTTGCTTGTACGCTGCCAAAAGAGCCACATTAGATTTATTAGGGGGAGAGATGGGAGACAAAAAGAGAGGAGGGGCAGAGAAGAAGAGAAAAAGAGAAAGTCTTCCATGTGGTTGGAGATTTTAAAGGGTAGGCATGCACTTATGTCAGAGGCTTTGAAGCGAGCTCCTGCAAGTGGGGGCATGGCTACAGTAATAACCTAAGAAGTGTCTCATACATAATCAGTGGCTGTTCTCAAAGAAAGGAAGATTGATGTAAAAGGCATATGCTACAGAAGCTGTTGTCTGTCCATCTCACTATGCTTAGTCTCTTGACAGAAGGAAGGACTCCCTGTGCTGATTTGAATCACAGTTTAATGTTCTTAGCCCACCTCCTCATCTCCATCCACCCTAAACAGCAAACTCCTAAAACACACCTAGAGCCATCAAGTTTTTGTCTATGCTGTGCCCTCTGACTGAAATTCCCTGTGGTATGCTTCTGTCTAAGGCTGTGCTTTGTTTGTCCCCGTAGTACTCTAGGTAACTGTCCTTCCTTTCCATCTCACCCACTGAAGTGTTGAATCAGTGAATAAATTTAGAATCAAGAAATACTAATTATTGAATAGTGAATCAATGTTTCCTATATATTTCTAACTTCAAAGATACTTGTTTAGTGTTTTGGTATATGTGCTCAAACAATAAATTATCAAAATGTCAGCATATATCCTTTTTAAGAAAAAATCTTTTTATTTTTCCATCAGATTTAACCAACAATTTTTTAAAAATACAAGTGAACAAGGAATATTTAAAGTTTTCAATGTGACAGTCCAAATAGACAAATGTCAGGTTTGCAAGATCTTTTCTCTTCTGGAAAACCTAAAATTACAATAATTATGAATGATTTATCACACCTGTGCAGCTGGCTCCTGATTCAAAGACCCTTGTATAGGAGGCACAGGAAAGAACCATTTGTCTTGCCCATTTTCATTGAGATTTTGACCAAAAGGGTCATCTTCTCCTTGGAGATTGGTGTAGCTTCAGCCAGTTGTAATTTGTGAACCATTTCACTTTTACTTCTAGGTCAAAGTAGTTAATAGCATCGGTCAGTTTTTCTTTCTCCGTTTTTTTATTCGTCAGTCAATTAAAAAAAAAAATTCATCATCCCATCCATAGTTTTTGAGCTGTTTATTGTGGTGCACGCCTGTAACCCCAGTATTCAAGCTTACAAATTTGGGGCCAGTTTGGGCTATAAACCAAATTCCTATTTCGAAAACTTTAAAAGCATACACATTTTTATGGGATGTAGTGCTAATTTAGCACAGTATATAATGTATAGTGATCAGATCTTGGGTGATTAGCATTCCATCTCCTTAAACATGTGTATTTTTTATGTCAGCAACCACCACTCTTCCCTAGTACTCCATATAATACATAATAACTTGTGAGTTATAATCAGCTGCTGAGTTCCAGACACTGGCATACTTATTCCTCATGTCACCCCCCAAAGTCTTCTTATGAATTGATTGTTTGTTTTTACTCAGGTGATATGAGTTTTTGGAAAGGTCCTCTAAAGAACCCCATATATGGCCTCTAGGAATGGGTTTTTATAGTGCTATGTGGAGGACTGGCTTGCAAATGGAAGAAAGCTCTACCTCTAAATGAAAATTTGAGAGTCTTGATTTAGTCATACCACCTTAAGGACACTGTTTTCTAAAGTGTGCAGCTGATCTGAAAGCTGGAACCAGTAATCTAGGAAAACAGACTCCTTTGTTTTAGCAGCTCTTCAGTCAGGGACATTCACATTGCTCTGGCTAATATAATTTTGGTCAAGTGAGCAGTTGTACTGCCTAGTTTATAAATCTGGTCATCACAGTTTGAATAACAAGTTTTGATTAAAAAAAAAATCAGTTTCCAAAATGTAATTTGTGTAGCTTGAACCCTTAGAATGGTTCAAATGTCCTTTTTGGGGAGATGGCTCAATAAAAGAATGAAAGTAAGAGGTGTTTTTATAACAGATTTTAGCCTGCACTTAACCAAATTATAGTAGGGCATATTGCTAACACTTTTTATTACTTCTCAAGTTTTTTTTTTTTAATATATAAATAAGCAGCCCCATGCAGCTGTATTGACATGCTTATCACATCTCCCAGTCTTCTCTTCCCTACCCTCATAAGAGGCAGCTGGTATCACAGAAAGGTCTGCCTTTAGAAAAGTTGTGAGGTTGAAACTCACATACATCACTGACTTGCTATATGACCTTCATCGAGTCACATTAGTTTTCTGATCACTTTTTTAATAACATAAAAATAGCATACATAAGAAAAACCTTTAAAATTGACTGATTTTATTTTTAAGGCACATTTCTATTTTTTAAGTATGCCTGAATTACAGTTTATTCCACATACTCCTGAATGGTACTAGAGATTTGATCATTCTTTGCTTGAAAGCCTTTGTTTCTATGTTTGTCTTTTTCAAATGTGACTGAATCTTGCCTAGTTTATAAACATATAGTAAATGCTATCTTGTTTGAATGTGCTGGATAACAAAGTGTTCTCTAGTGGTCCATCTTGTTCTTTGAGAGCCCAGGTCTCATTGGTTTGGCTGGCTGGAGGACCAGAAAGTCCCAAGATCCACCAGCAGAAGGAATGTTTACAGTTTTGGGGCTCACAGACTTTGGTGTTGGGAATCTAAACTCATAGTGTTGTACCTTATGACAGGCATTTTATTGACTGAGCCATCTCCCCAGAACCTCTATTCAGTCTTTATATGGATTATAATTCATAAGCAGTTTTCTTTGTTTGCCAGACATTTGCTATTTATTTTATGTTGATGTTGGAGATAAAACTCAAAGCTCTGAGCAATCCTAGGCAGGCATTCTATTGCTGAGCTATGTTCCCAGCCCTTTGTTTGCTTGGTTGGTCTTTTGTGTGGCCCAGATTACTCTGGAATTTGAGACCTTTCAGCCTCTACCCTGCAGGGATTACAAACATGTACCTTCATTCCTTCACCTGTTTAAAACTCAGTGTGGTTCTTGTCCTAATCCCTAAAAATGTGTTCTCTTTCTGATCTTAGAGCGAGCCTTTTCTTACACTCTTCCATCTTTTGTATTTAACAAAGTTGCCATCTTTGTGAAGCTCTTTTATCTGTATTTTCCAGCAATAATGGACTATAATTTACCTTTCTCCCTCCCCCCCTCATGGAAACCCATTTGACTCTTCTCACTCCTTACCTTCTCTTCATTATCTGTGTTTATCCTGTTGCTGTATCTCCTCAGGTCTTCTGTTGTGGTGGTGATCTGTTGCTCTAGCTTTAACTCCTTAAATGTTGTTGACTTCCAAATCCTTTATTCTGTCCCTAACACTGTCTAATACATGCCATCCTCTCTTACACCAAAGCTATTGCATTTTTATTTTAATTGCTACTTTGCTACTAATAAAGTCAATCATGACTTTATTTTCACAGTCACCTTGGTTTAGAGATCACCAGAGGCATTTTCTTGCCTTCTTTTCCCCTCATCTTTTCTTGGCTGTCCAGTCAGTCATCAGCCTCTTCTGGGTTTATTAGCTTTCTTTTCTTTGCCATTCAGCCATTCTTTAACATCTCTTTACCTGTATGTCTGTACCTCCTGCTTTTCCTCTCTTTTATTTCTTAAACATCCTTGTTGTGTTCATACCCTTAAGACCCTGCCTTTGACCTCTGGTCTCTCAGCAGGAAACTGTGTATTGCACTTCATTCTAAACTAGCTTTTCTAAGATGTATTTCCCCCTTCCCCCCATCTCTGTGCATAGCTTTAATATCTGATGCAGTTTCTTCAAATATAACCTCCTTTTGCCATTGTTGATGTTATGCACCTTTTTAGAGTATTTTATATTTTGCTTTCGACTCTTTTATTGTAAAATATGAACACTCAGAGGAAAGTGTATGGAATACAATGTAGTTGTAAATAAATATAAAGCAAACACCACCACCCAGGTCAAAAAAATACAACATTTTCAGAATCTAAATGTGTCCTAGCACCCCCTCTTTATACTATATGAGCCTCTACCAGTTTTTTAAAGATGTAATAAAATGAAAATCTATAGTATGTATTTCTTTCCGATTTTTTTGGGCCAAACATTATCATGATTATCATTATTACTATTATTACTATTATTGTTGTGTGGAGTGTTTTGCTGTATGTATATAAATCTGTGTACCATATGCATGCCTGATGCCCAAGGAGGCCTGAAAAGGACTTTGGATCCCAAGAACTAGAAATACAGATGTTTATGATCTGCCATCCAGATGCTGGCAATTGAACCTGGGTCCTCTAAAAGAGCACTTACCACATATGACACATTTTATATTTTTGTGAATGTGTATATATTCATACTTGTTTGTAGCATGTGTATATGTATGTGCATGCACATGTATATGTAAAGGCCATGGGTCAATGTTAGAATCTAGGTGGTAATGACTCTCACCTTTAATCCTAGCATTTAGGAGGCAGGTGCATGTGGATCCCTGAGTTCAATGCCATGGTGATCTACAGAGTAAGTTCTAGGACAGCCAGGACTATACCAAGAAACCATGTCTTTAAAGAAAGGGGGAGGGTAAGAAATTAATGTTGATTGTCTTTTTCGTTTTCCACATGATGTTTTCTTTTTCAAAAAAGTTACAGTGCTATCTGTTGTAATTTGTAATTTTGAAAACACTTCACTAAGTCATACTGCTCACCTACATTTATTCAAAAGAATAGGAGCTAGATCAGGTGATATAGGATATTATTTTAGCTCAACTACTTGTGGGAGGCTATAGTTAGAGGATTACATATCCAAGCCTGTTTAATTTAGCAAGTCTGTATATAACAAACAAATAAGAAAGGGGGAGGGTCCTAAATTCAAATTTCATATACCGTTTCCATGATGTACATGGCACCAGATGTTACTGTTAATTCTCTGAAATTTATCTTCAAAGTAACTTTGGTTAGATGTGATGTAACTAAAAGATCCTGCCACTTTTATGAAACAAGATCACAAAGTTTGTACAATTCTAGTCCGATTAATGACCACACTTGCTTTTAAGTCTTTGTTCTTACTTGTCTTTTTGATGTGTCATGAAGATGTCTAAACAGATGCATGTCAGGCGTGCTCTGAAACAATGTAGCTAGGTACAGTCTTCTAGCCAACTTCATTAGCTGCCTTAATATTTTAAGTGTTTCTTTGAATTTGACATTTCTACATCCAAGTTTTAGTGTGTATCCATGTACTGTTCTTAATTGTTTTTAGTAGGATTTTGAAGAAGCAACATTCAACATAACAGTGTTTGTTGCTCATAGTAGAGTAATTTGACTACAGAAAAGTTCTTAAGATTACTCCTAAGGTTTTCAAGGCTGTACTAAAGATCACATGTAGGACTTTTTCCAGAAATGTGTGGTTTTGTTACATTTACTTAAATTCCTAAGCTTTCTTTTCACCACCAGGCCATTCTTTATCATGGCTGCTACTTATAAGCTCTTAAGTTCTCTTTCCCCTCTTTTGCATGCTGCATATAATAACCATGAGACTAATGTTTTATTTACTGCTGGCTACCATAGGTAACCAGCGACATTTTGGAATCAGCTAGACATGGTGGCACACACTTACCACAGCACTAAGTGTGCAGAGAAAGAAATCAGTTCAAAATCAGTCTCAGCTACATGACACCCTGTGTCAACAAATAGTTTGCAAAAGAAGGTTATGGTCAGAGCATGACTCTTCCATATCAGGATAGCATAACCTTATTATATCTCTAGATAGTTCCCTATCACTCTTCTTTTTTTAAATTTATTTTTATTTTATGTGAATTGGTGTTTTGCCTGCATGTATAACTGTGTAAGGGTGTCAGATCTTGAAACTACAGACAGTTGTCAGCTGCCATGTGGATGCTAGGAATCAAACCCAGGTCCTCTGGAAGAACAGTCAGTGCTCTTAATCGCTGAGCCATCTCTCCAGCCCCCAATCGCTTTTCCTAATAGTTAGTGGACTTAGTAAATTATTTGAGTACTTTAGAAAAGGAGCACAGCTCTTCTTGGTAAACCTAAGTTGAAGAGAACTGTCTAGTAACACATTTATGGTGTGACTATTGTTCTGGTTCCTTCTTTTCCACCTTCACTTATCTTGCTGGTAGCTTACACTTCAGAATTTGCCAATCCCTTTCACAGAGAGACAGAGCTAGCAAGTACCAGAGCCTAGTTTTTAACCTAGAGGTCTTTATCTCATTTGCCCTGCCTCTGTTCTAGAGCTTTTTAAGTTCCCTTTCCTTGTCTCTGCCTATGCTGTGCTTAGGTGAGTTGTTTCCCACCATGCCACGTATATCTAGCTGTTTACGAAATCCTAATAATTTTCTACTAAGCTTGAAGTTCAATACTTTAGAATATCTAAACTGTCTTTTCATTCTTGCTCCTTTCTCTTACTTTTGGGACATGGAATAAGGTGACAATTCTAGTAATTTTTATTTAAATTTTTAATCCCACTCCCCATTTTCTTTATTTCATCTATTTTTTAAAATAGTGAATTCAGGTCCTAGCAACCTTCAATGAAGCTTTTTCATTTTTAATCTTAATGAGTATACTTTGTTTTATATTTAGAAAAAAATTCTTTTTGAGACAGGGTTTCTCTGTGTAGCCCTGACTGTCCTGGAATCACTCTGTAGATCAGACTGGCCTCAAACTCACAGAGATCCACCTGCTTCTGCCTTCCAAGTGCTGGGATTAAAGGTGGGCACTTCCACTGCCAGGCCTATATTTTTAATTTTTAAGTTATTTTGTAAAGTGTATGCTTGATAGTTGGTCCATCAACTCAGGTAATCAGGTTACTGAGGCATCTCATTGGCTGTGTATTTGAAATGCTTTATCCATTGCCCTCAGTATTCTTTGTAATGCATAGCTTGCTTTATCTTAGATTTGTTAAAGAATTTCATATTGTTTCATGTTTCTTTTTCAGAGGGTTTTATGATTAGTTTAAATAGCACAACAAAGCTCATCTTGTATGTTTTCTGCCTTATACTTGGGATCAGCAAATTCCCTCAAAGTATTACAGGTCCTGTGTACAGGAGTTATTACTTACAGTCTGAGCCCTACAGGCATGCAGTTTCTCTGATAAATTAGAGTATTTTCTTTTCCCAGATAACTTTTCACCTACTAATGTTTTTGAAGATAGCAAGCTCATTCGGAGTTTCAGATGTTTCTTGTTGTTAGGACCTCAGCTCTTCCTCGGGTACATCTGCTATGAACTTTGGTCTTAACTTTAAAGTGCTTATTTGCCCATTTTCCTCATACTATGTTTTAGGAATAATACAAAGGAATAATAACACTGAGTTATAAGAACACAGGCTAGGCAGTGGTGATGAATGCCTTTAATTCTAGCACTTGGGAGGCAGAGGCAGGTAGATCTCTGTGAGTTTGAGGCCAGTCTGGTCTTCAGAGCAAGTTCCCGGACAGCCAAGGCTAGACAAAGGAACATTATCTCAGAAAAACAAAAAACAAAACAAAAAGAACATTGTTGACATTGAGTTAAAAAAAAAATGCTTTTCGAAAAGCTAACAGTTACATGAGGTTGGAGAAGATACTTCAGTGACTTGCTAGTTAGCCTGAAGTTGATGATATTTTTTAACTTACTCAGGGCAGGGCTGGAGGTTTTAGGGACTGTGAGCTTAACCCCATTGCTTGCACAGTGCTCTAACTTATACATGTTCAGTTTCTGTTCCAGATGATCGAACTGAACAACGAACTTGTCTTATCTGTGGGGATCGTGCTACTGGCTTGCACTATGGAATCATCTCCTGTGAGGGCTGCAAAGGTTTTTTTAAGAGAAGTATTTGCAACAAACGTGTTTATCGGTGCAGTCGTGACAAGAACTGTGTCATGTCTCGGAAACAGAGAAACAGGTGCCAGTACTGCCGCCTGCTCAAATGTCTCCAGATGGGCATGAACAGGAAGGGTGAGTTGGTGTTTGGGGCTCTCTCTGCATCCTCATTTGCAACTATTATACTTTTTAGTTATTCTTGCCTTATGCACTATATAGTCCACAAACTTTTTCAAGGAATATTGACAGGAATTTAATTGAGAAGGCATGAATAGGACTTGATGTCATTTTTTGTGTGCTATAAGCATGACATACTCAGACAATAGGTATATTAGAGTTTGACATTTATTGAGAAGTTTTCTGGGAACTATTAACCTAAGATGACATGAATAAATGGACTCTAAGGAGTTTTGAAAGGTTGGGTAGAGGAAACCAACTAGAAAGTTTTTAGAAATGTCCAGAAAGGGCTTGAAGAAAGCACATAGGAACCCATGGAATTCAGAAAAGGCATCAGTTCCTGTGGAACTGGAGTTACAGACATTTATGAGCCTGGGAATCAACCTAAAATTGAACTCATTTTCTGCAAGACCAGCCAGTACTCATCTCTCTAACCTCTAATGATTTATTTTGAAGGAGTTAGAAATGATGATGAAAAACCAAACTGTTAATTAAAAGAAAAGTACTTGTGAGAACTTTACTATTATGAAGAAAGGTAAGATAGGCCTGGTATAAGATGGCTCAGTAGGTAAAGGTGATGCAACCAATCCTGATGACCTCAGTTCAGTAGCTACAACCCATATGCCGGAAGGAGCAGATCAACTCCTGGCAGTTGGCCTCTGACTTCTACAAGTGTGCTGTGGCATGCACACTCCCCAAAACACATCAAATAAATTTTTTTTTAAAAAAGGTAAGAGGTTGTTGTAAGTGGTTAATTAAACTGATGCAAGTCGAAGTAACCGCTGAGCTAAAGCCAGTCCATGAGATGGCTCAGCGGTTAAGAGCACCGTCTGCTCTTCCAGAGGACCCGGGTTCGATTCCCAGCACCCACATGGCAGCTAACAACTGTCTGTAGTTCCAGTTCCAGGCAAACACCAAGGCAAATAAATAAATAAATAATAAATAAATAAAGTTTAAAAAAAAAAAAAAGGTAAGAGGATAATTGAAGGACATTTAGATAATTTAGGTATCTTACAGTTTATTCTCAGACTTAATATTTATTGAGGACTTAGGTGTGCTGTAAACTCTTCTCTACTTTTTTTTTTAAAGTTTTATTTATTTATTATGTATACAGTATACAGAAGAGGGCACCAGATGTCATCATAGATGGTTGTGAGCCACCATGTGGTTGCTGGGAATTGAACTCAGGTCCTCTGGAAGAACAGTCAGTGCTCTCAACCTCTGTGCTACCTCTCCAGTCCCCAACTCTTTTCTACTTTGCGTGTATCATCTATTGGACACACACACTAATACTATTGACTTTTACTCCCAGTTTACACATGCAGCTTAGGGATGAGTATGGTGCCAGTTAATGACTTTGAAACTATAATGTGTTGTTAAGCCAAGTTGTACCTCATCACAGAAGCAGTATACTGTTCCACAAATCTCCTGTGTGGGCATAACTATTTGCATATTAGAATACCATGTGTTTGCTACATGTTAAATGCCATAGTAGGCTATTTGAAGTGTTGTCCTCTGCCTGTTTTTGTAGCTTCTCTGGTCAAAGCAGGGTCCCAGGGCTAGATGTTATGCCATTGCGCATGTGCTCAAGTTTGTTATTCTACCTGGAAATATATTCTTTTTTCCAGTATTATTTGTCTCTTAAAGAAATCTTTGCCAGTTACCAATTTCAGAACTGTCTTTCCACCCTCACCCTGATCTGGCTTTATACTTCACTTTTCTCATCTTCATTGCCCAGGGCCTGACAGTGCTAAATACCTCAATCCTTATTGTTATGGGATCCCTTTTGACTACATATACAGATTGATTATTCTGCTTATTTATTTGGCATGTGGGATTCTGAGTTTCCCGCTAAACTCACCTGTTTTGGGGAAGAAGAACCATACTTTATAACTCCTGAAAGCTCGCTGCTACAGCCCAGAGACTGGGACATATGGGACAAAGTTGACTGTTTTGCTTCTTCAAAGCTGGTTTAGTAGCTTAGTAAAGGCTATTGAGGGAAACCCTGCCACCTTCTGGTTGGTCTTGAGAAAGCAGGACTAAATTGGACTTGCCTTGAGAGTATTTTGGGAAGTGAGAAATACTCTCTGAAACTTTCATGGCTGACAATGTTTAATTTAATTTGTCAAAAACCATAGAACTGTACATTATGAAAAATGAATTTTATTGACTATCAAAAGATAGTTAAGCCAAATGTGTTGGTGTAGAGGAAAGAAGTAGAGAGATAGAGTCAACAAGGTGATGAATTTATCTTGTTGGTATTAAAATGAATCACCTAGCCACACTCAGATGGTAGAGAGGAAGGGAGCTAGAGAGGAAGGGAGCTGGCCTTGGAAAATAGTGTTTTGACTGCATATTGTAAGGATAAGAATAAAAACAATGGTATACAAACAAAGCACCCTGATTTGTAAAATTGTTTTCTCAAGGTTATCTGTTAGGAATTCTTTCTCTATTTAATTGAATACTGTGAACAGGCAAATAAATACACTATATTTTAGAAAGAAGTTATTGATCATTAAATGTGAGAATGAATATTAGATATATCAACATGGGACTAGTGTCTGATGGATGGAGAATAGATAATATATGAGGTGTATGTGGCATGGTATTTCTGAACTTTAACCACTATATAAGGCTAGACATACCCAGCACCCAGATTTTGTTTTAAGTGTCAGTAAAAAGAGTAAGGTCTCTGGGAGAACTAGTTGAATTCAGGGCTGAAACAAGAAAAATAGAAGCATAGAGAGTTTTAAAGTACCTAAAAATAAGAGAGATGATGGGGTGGGGAGCCTGAAGAAATGTGTAGTAAGAAGTTTCCAGACCTGCAGTCGTGCAGCAGCTTAGCCCCAAATAATTACACAAAAACTTATATTAATTGTAAACTGTTCGGCCTATGGCTCAGGCTTATTGCTAGCTGGCTCTTGCATCTTAACCCATTTCTACTAATCTGTGTTTTGCCATGAGGCTCATGACTTACCTGTACTTTTACATCTTGCTCTCTTGGCAGCAGCTTGCAATATCTTTCTGATTCTGCCTTCCTTCCCCTTTATCTATGCTTGGATTTCCTCCCTGTCTATAAGCTGCTTTGCCATAGGCCAAGACAGTTCCTTTATTATCCAGTGGTAATTCACAGCATACAGAAAGACATCCCACACCAGAAATGGCTTAATGGTTAAGAACAACCATTGCTATAGTAGAGGACCAGAGTCTGGATCCAAACACTCATGCCAGGCATCTCACAATAACCTTTAACTCCATCTCTGAGAGATATAAGGGCCCTTTCTGACCTCCACAGGCACCTACATACATTTAATAGATACATAAGAGCAAGTTTATGCATGTGCATATGAGTGAGCACATAGGGTACAGTGAAAATGCACAGAACTCAACTAGAGAGCTCCCAGTAACCATAGCTGTTCTAACTTGGTAACAGAATATCTCTAGATTTGTTTATAGGCTCAGAAGTTAGCCTATACTTGCTTATACTGATAGAAATAATTAATTGAATAAACGGAAGTGACAATCCTTTCTTATAAAAGAATTCTAATGCGTAAGTAAAGAAGACATAATGGAATACAAGTTGCTGTTGGACACGCAACACCACAGTACTGACTTGCAGCCAAAATCCACTGAAGGGAAGTCTAACAGAAATGAGCACTGCTTTAAAACAAATGAGGTTTAATAACAATAACTGCAAAGGGGAAATTGTTTCCACAGAATAACTTCCACAAATTTAGTCAGAATTTAATGAAGGTTGGTATCTTAATCAAGGTTTTTATTGCTGCAATGAAATACCATGACCAAAAGGTAAGTTGGAGAGGAAAGAGTTTATTTGGCTTACACTTCCATATCACTGTTTATCATTGAAGGAATTTTGGACAGGAACTTAAACATGGCAGGAACCTGGAGGCAAGAGTGATGCAGAGGCCATGGGGGATGCTGTTTACTGGCTTATTCAGCCTGCTTTATTACAGAACCCAGGACCACCAGCCCAGGGGTGGCATCATCCACATGGCTGGGCTCTCCCCCGTCAATCACTGATTAAGAAAATGCACTACAGGTTTGCCTACAGCCTGGTCCTGTGGAGGCATTTTCTCAATTGTCGTTCCCTCCTTTCAGATGACCTTAGCTTGTTTAAAGTTGACAGAAGACTATCTGGCACAATTTACCACTTGTAAACTTGAAACACCTTTTTTTTCTCATTCATTCTCAAGTTTATACATTAAAAACATAAATAGAGCCACAACACCCAGCAGGACTCCCTTGTTAAAGAAGGAAACAGAGGCTAGTCTACAGAACTAGTTCCAGGACAGCCAGGCCTACGCAAAGAAACTCTGTCTCAAAAAGTAAAACATAAATAACTTTAATGGTCCCACAATCTTTACAGATTTAAACACATTAATGCTTAGTCTCTCTAAAATATCCAATCTCTAAAAATCCAAAATCTTTTAAAAATGTAAAGTCTTAAAGCTATGGACACTTCTAAGAATCAAATTTAAGTTAAATACTTTTTTACTTCAAGAGGGAAGAACGAAGGCGTAGTCACAATCAAATCAAAGCAAAACTAAACTCCCAGGAGTGTAAATAGCTCAGTGTCTAACATCTTTGATCCACTCAGTCTTAAGGGCTTGGGTCACTTCTCCAGCTCTGCTCTCTGCAGCACATACAGCTTGTCTTCTAAGTTCAGTCAGGCTCCACTCCCCTGCTGCTGCTGTTCTTGGTGGTCATTCCATGGTACTGGCATCTCAAACACTGGGGTCTGCTACAACTGGACTACGCTTTCACCAGTAACCTCTTCATGATGATAATTTTCAATTTTTCTGCATGATCCTTTCAATCCTGGTCCTTCAAGTGCTACTGAGGCTGCACCTTTACCAGTGACCTCTCCTAGACTCTTAAAGTGCCAAGCTTTGACTGTTTGCCATGACCCCTTCATGCTCTCAAAACCAGTACCACCTGAGTGACTCTTAGCTTTTGTGAAGTAAAAGTAAAACTATCCAGCATAGTTAGTATCACCAGTAAACATACCAGCATGATTTACTCTGGTAAGATAATATTGAGAAAAGCTCAGGCACACCCAAGGATGAGAGTCTAGAGAGAGACAGTCTGACCCAGGATGGGGGGCGGAAATGAATGAATATAAAGTTCACTAGCAGAATACTCAGACAGGATTTCTCTGTGTAGCTCTAGCTGTTTTATAACTAGATCTGTATACCAGGCTGGCCTAGAATTCACAGAAATCGGCCTGCCTCTGCCTCCAGAGTATCCAGAGTGCTGAGACTAAACGCATACATCACCACCTCCAGCTGAAAGACAAAATAACTAACATTGTAAGAACCTACTATGTAACACACTACTGGCAAGTGTCAAGGTCATGAAGTCAAAGACTAAAAAAGTAGTTACAAATTGGAAAGAACAATAGTGTTAGGTTCTTGTCCAGCAGCTTACAGCTTTCTGACACACTGGTCCCAAGGTATCCAGCATACCCTCTGTTGGCCTCCCTAGGTACCAGGTATACATAGTGTATGCAAAACATCCATACATATAAAGGCAAATTTAAAAATTTAAAATAAACAATAACAACAAACCTCCAATCATTTGAGGGCTGGGTAAAATACCTTGGAGGTTCAGAGCATTTACTGTTCTTACAGAGAATCTGAATGGCTCCCAGGACCCACATGGTAAATCACAACCATCTATAACTCTGGTTCCTGGTATGTGACACCCTCTTCTGACCTGTGGGCACCAGTCACACATGAGCACACGCATGTAGGCGAGATAGTCATACATATAAATAAAGAAAATACTAAGTAAATTCCTTCAACTTCTAAAATATATGGATTCAGTGCCCTTCAGAAATAATAAATATCCCATTCTGGTGGGATATTTATAACTAGGACTTGTTAACACTGCCATCATTTTGTTGAACATCTTGAATGTGTACAGTATATGCAGTATATATCAGTACCTTGGGGATCCAAAAGTATTTGCTGCTTATGGGCAACTTAAAGTGATAAGGTATACTACGAGTCCATAAAGGTCTGTGGCTTCATCACTTACTACATTATACTTTTAACCAGGTAAGTTCTCTCTCTCCCACTGTGTGTGTGTGTGTGTGTGTGTGTGTGTGTGTGTGTGTTGAGACATGATCTTACTATGTGGCTCTGAGTGTCCTGGAACTCACTGTTAGTAGACCAGGCTGACCTCAAATGCACATAGATTGGCCTGCCTCTGCCTCCCTAGTGCTGGGATAGATAAGTTTCCTTTTCATTCATAAATGGCTGTGAGTGTGCTTCTGACTGTCTTATGTTTCCTTCTAGCTATCAGAGAAGATGGCATGCCTGGAGGCAGGAATAAGAGCATTGGGCCAGTGCAGGTGAGTTGTTGTCCCCACTCTCTTCATGTGTTCTGGAAGCTTGATACTTTTAAATGTTCCTGTATCTGTTCATCTTGAGCCTCTCTTCTGCCATTTTGGCTTTCATTGCTGTAAAACTGTGTTTAGAGTCTGAATGTTTAATATCTAAAGCTCTTCTTTCTTTTTGTTTTGTTTCACTTTTCTACAAGTCAGTTTTACTTAAATCAGGACCATCCAACAAAAACATTGTTAGCTATTCATGATCTGAATTTTGGTATATGAATTAAATTATGGTACATGTTAAAAGCCAAGAGACATTTGTAATAAATAACGCAGTGGAACTACTCATTAATAGACCTTTTAAGATAAGCTAATAGGTCTGCCCTTTCTCCCTTCTTCATAACTCCAGAGAAGATCATTTTTGTTCCAGGAATGTGCTTTGTGGGATTCTCCAGATACTCGATCAGGGTATCCTCTCCCCAGGGGATGCCTTTGTTCTTGTTGGCATCCCCTGGGGAGAGGATTCCCTGATGGAGTATTTGGAGAATACTTTGTTCTTGTTCTTTGTTCTTTGTTCTTTGTTCTTTGTTCTTTGTTCTGGTTGTGTACAAGAATCCAGCGGCCTGACCCATCTTCCTCCCAAATAGACCATGGAAATTTGGTCCAGTCTTATGCTTGCCTCCCTTTTCCATAGTGTGGCACTGGACACACTTCTGAACAAAAATCTTCATGCCTTTCTCAAAATCATCCATTTTTAATTTGCTCCTGGGTGATCAATACCACAGCTGCTCAGACCCGAAGATGGATATCCTGCTCTCTCCTAAAGCTCTTCTTTTGATCCTTCAATCCATCCTAAGAATATGCTACATGCATGTCTACTATTCTTTAAAAAAAATGAAGGACAAGAAATCAGAGATACATGCTGATATATGAGAGATTTCTTGCTATGTGGGTATACAGCATATGCTAAATCAGGACTTGTCTGTATAACAGCCCTGACTGTCCTGGAACTCCATTTGTAGACCACTTCGACGTTGAACACACAGAGATCCCTCCACCTGAGTGCTGCTTTTAAAGGCATGCACCACAACCAACCAGCTATGTTTAGCTACTCTCAATAAAGACAAGGAGAGATAGAGTTTCCACTTATTAAATATCTATTCTGTTTATCTTGGGTTAATTCTCAAGTCTTTCTGACTTTGACTTGTATACTTCTCTGCTTAGCTCAGATGGGACAGCCATGAGCTATAAAGGAATAATACTGATGCAGGTACAGAAGCTAAAGCACAGAGAGCTCAAGTGACTGGACTTTCCCAGGAGCATCTAGCTAGTAAATAACAAATAAAATTAGAACCAAAGTTAAGCATTCCCAACAAGATCTGTCCTCTATGTAGTCAATGTATCAGTGATTGCTTGATGCCCCAACGGCCTTCATGCCCAAGTCTTTGTTTCATCCCCTTCAAACTCTATTCTTACTGTCAGCTCCATCATTTACATTTCAAGTTTGTAAAAACTTTTAAGATAAAAGCTAGAGAGTTTTTGTTATTGTTGTTGTTGTTGTTGTTTGATTGGTTTTTATTTTCTTTAAGACTTATTATGTATACAATGTTCTGCCTGCAGGCTAGAAGGGGATACCAGATCTCATAAGAGATGGTTATGAACCACCACATGGTTGCTGGGAATTGAACTCAGGACCTCTGGAAGAGCAGCCTGTGCTCTTAACCTCAGAGCCATCTCTCCAACCCCTGGAGTTTTGTTTTGTTGTTCTTGTCGTTGTTTGTTTGCTTGGGTTTTTGTTGTGTTTTGGGGTTTGGTTTTTTTGGCATATATGACTTAATTTTCAAGAATAATTACTCCATTTCAATGTATATACCAAACAATTTCAAACCAATTCCTTTGTTTTTCTACTAGCTGCCCAGCTCTATACTCTCATAACACTCAGTTCTTTTAAAAAACAAACAAAAAACTTATTATGCTGGGCAACAGTGGCCCACACCTTTAATACCAGCAGAGGCAAGCAGATCTTTGTGAGTTCAAGGCCAGTCTGATCTACAGAGCAAGTTCCAGGACAGCCAAGGCTGTTATACAGAGAAACCTTATTCTCCAACCCCCAAAGAAAAAAAGCTTCAGGATATAAGAGAAGAATAAATATATTAATTATAAAAGCTTTATTATTATTGTGTATATGTTTGTGCATGTGTGCCTTTGCATGCTCACATGTGTGATGTGTGTATGTATGCAGGTGCACAAGTGTTGAAGTTCATTATTGGAGGTGTCTGTTTTCTCCTCGCACCTTTCATGGCTTCCAGGGGTTGAACTCAGGTCCTCAGGCTGGCATGGCAAGCAAGTTTCCCTGCTGATCCATCTCACTGCTCCTGAAAGCTTCTGTTTATAATCATGACAGTTCAGGGTTTTCTTAGAGGCCACTAGAGCAAATAAATGCATACACAAGTTTGAGCCAAACAAGCCTGGAAGAAAATGGCCCTTGCAGTTTCCATAGAAACAACATATAAAAATTTCTCTGGCCCCTCCTTAGCACTTACTCTGCCTGCTCTCTGCCTGACTATGAAGTACTGGACTGAGTACTAGCATATTTCTGTTTCTTCCTCATCCTCTGGCCATATCTAGTTACACACAATATGACTTATGTGAACTGTGATTTCTTCAAGTTTTATTTAATAGACTAAGTGATATCTTTCTTTAAAAAAAATAGTCCATGTAAAAGTACATGTCGATCCTTAACAAATGAACACCACTTACACACCTCTTTTTTAGGTCCTAACGTGGTCTTAGCTATTACAGAGAATTTTTTTTTAAGATTTTATTTATTATATATACAGTGTTCTGTCTGCATGTTTTCCACACACCAGAAGAAGGCACCGTGTCTCATTATATGATGGTTGTAAGCCATCATGTGGTTGCTAGGAATTGAACTCAGGACCTCTGGAAGAGCTACCAGAGCTCTTAACCCTCCAGCCCTACAGAAGATGTTTTAATGCTATGTTACTATGAGTGATCTGTAACAATGGCAACCCACACACCTCTAGTCTCAGCTACTTGGAATACTAAAACAGAAGGACCGCTTGAACCTAGGAATTTCAGACTAGACTGAATACCATAACAAGACCCTGTCTCAAATTAACCATTCCAAAGATGATGATATTGTAACTCTCAGTGTTTCTGTAATTGTTATTCTAGCTAGGCCCCTTTCTAATTATCTGATCACAAGAATCGAATGAGGTGGGGATTTTGTTCTGTCTACTAAACAGATAGAGGTACTTCATTTAAGATAATTCAGGGGGGCTGGAGAGATGGCTCAGAGGTTAAGAGCACTGACTGCTCTTCATGAGGTCCTGAGTTCAATTCCCAGCAACAACATGGTGGCTCACAACCATCTATGATGACATCTGGTACCCTCTCCTGTATACTGTATATATAATAAATAAATAAATAAATAAAGATTTCCCTATTCTCACATTTTCTCAACCATTTGATTCCATCTGTACCTTAAAAAATAAATAAATAAAAGATAATTCAATAACTTTGCCAAGTTTGTGCTAGAAGTGGTATACCCTGGATTTTAATATAGGTGGTCTGCTTCCAGTATTTATACAATTAACCATAATGCTGCTCGTCCTTTCTCAGAATCCACATAGTTATGAGTAGTAGAAAATGGTAGATAATTTTACAAAGGAGATAACATTTATTATTGGGTAGAGCAAGTAGGAGATTGTCATTGACGAATGGAGTTTCATTTAGGAAAGTGAAGACTCAAAGACAAGAGTTGAGGTATAGACTTTGAGGCTTGAAGGTAGGGTAAATGGACAAGGAGAAAGTCATGATTCTAGAGGGCAAGTGTCCAAAGAGTGTCCAAATATACTGGACATAACCAAAGAAGTCCACAGAGTATGAGAGACCTGAGGTATAAACTGAGACCTATAGGAATGTGAGCTCTGAACTTTGGCAGAATAAGCTGAGATGGTCCTTCAAGTTTCTGTTTTGCAGAAAAAAACTGCCAGACATTTTTCAAGACACAAAGAAAAGAGACTAACAAACTATGCCAGAATGGACAGAACAGTCTTTCAGATTTCCTACTTCACTAAAAAATATGCCAAAGACTCTAAGCCTATAAGCTAAAGATAAATGCCCTGACATTACAAAAAAACTTTAAATAACTGTCCAGACAGATGTCATCTCTGTTATTTCTAAATTTTAAAAGTTACTTACACTTTCTGTTTACTCAGATAATTTTATATACTTCTGTAGTCTTTAATATAGTTAAAAATTATAATTTTCTTTAATTGTTATAAAAAATATATAAATATAAAACTTTAAACTCATAAAAATAAAATAAATAATAAAATATTTTCCGTAATTTTACTAAATACAAATAACCTAAATATAACTATAATTCTTGTTTAATAACTTTTATTATATATAATTTTACTATATTAAAATTAAAACCTTCCTTTTTAATTAAACAAAAAACAGTAATATAAAATGTCTGTCTATATGTCTAAATAAAAAACTATTTAATATATACCAGACATCTTAAAAATAAACAAAAAATCAAAACAAATAAAAATAAAACAGAATCCAACCACCCAAAAATCAACACATAAAATAACAGAAGCTACATAACAAAACAAATTAAATTAAAATGAAAAATCTAACAGTATGCCTAAGCCATAAGCCAACCGACATAAAATTAATATAAATGTTTATATATTTCTTTAAAACTTTAAAATTACTAGTCCAAACAAACAACAGCAAGCAAATCCAAACTATAAAACTAGTCCAAGCCAAAAACCTACTACAATCTACAGTACCAGATCTGACATGTGTCCATTTCTTGTCAAAGATATCAGAAGAAGAGATTGAAAGAATCATGTCTGGACAGGAGTTTGAGGAAGAAGCCAATCACTGGAGCAACCATGGTGACAGCGACCACAGTTCTCCTGGGAACAGGGCTTTGGAGAGCAACCAGCCATCACCTGGCTCCACACTGTCATCCAGGTGAGCTAAAGGCAAACCCAGTATCATCATCACCTAGGGACCACCCGGCAAGTAGCCCTTTAAAGAACCTCTGGTAGAATGCTCCTCTACCAGGCTGTCTTTATCTTTGTGCCCTTGGTTCCTCAGATTCTTGGGGACCATGTTGGTACAAGGCCAGCTTTCAAAGCACAGTCTTTTTCTAAGACCAAAACATCAGTAGTCTTTTTTGTAGACTGTTAAGTGCCACTTCTGTGCGTGCCCACATAGGCTTCATTTAGCAAAATAACATTTTAATATACTGACTGCAGAACTGAGTTAACAGTTTTTCTGACTCACTAAAGTCAGTGTTATTGGGGAATTCAAGATTAAAGCCTCTTGAGGCAATCATGCTTTCTTAAGTTAGCTATAAGTATAGATTTCAGCTACAATGGAAGGGCTCCTCACCCCAGAAATCTTTCATATAGGACAAGAATTAACAAATATTTTCTTATATGTCACATAATAGAGCAGTTAAGAGCACTGGCTGCTCTTTCATAGGTCCTTAGTTCAATTCCTAGCACCCACATGATGACCTCTTCTGGCATGTAAGCAAACATGCACACAGAGCACTCGTATACTTCAATAAATCTTATAAAATAAAATAAATGAGAATAAAATGTCACAGAGTAGTAAAGCCTGTGGAGATGGCTCCATTGGTAAAGTGCTTGCATGAGGCCCCAGGTTCAGTCCTCAGCACCCACATAAAAGCCAGGTGCGGGGCTGGAGAGATGGCTCAGCGGTTAAGAGCACCGTCTGCCATTCCAGAGGACCCGGGTTCGATTCCCAGCACCCACATGGCAGCTAACAACTGTCTGTAATTTCAGTTCCAGGCAAACACCAAGGCAAATAATTAAATAAATAAAGTTGTTTTTTTTTTTTTTTTTAAAAAAAAAAAAAAAAAAAAAAAGCCAGGTGCAGTGAGGAATATATAGACTTTGCTTACTCTTAACACTAGGGAGACTGTGGCTACTGGGACTCACTGGCTAGCTAATTTAGCTGAACTGGTATGCATAAGGTAGAGAGCCATTGAAAAAAACACTTGACGTCAACCTCATGCCTATACACACCTGCACAATCACATATGCAAATGATAAAAGAAAGAAATCCTTTTTTTTAGAAAGGTCATTTCTGGACAGTCAGGGCTACATAGGGAATCTGTCTCCAAATAAACCAACAAAAAATTAAAAGATCATATAGTAGCTACCTTAGACTATCTTAGCGTGGGTCCCAGCTCCCCCACTTTGCCTTAGTGTCTCCAAAGCAGTACACAATATGTAAAGCAGTGAGTGTGGTTTTATTCCAATAAAATTTAATTTACTAATTTTAGGTCCTAGGCTAGATCTAGCCCTGTAGGCCGTAGTTTCCCAAAGTTAGTTATATAGGAGATACAGCTAAGAAAAGCTAAATGATTTTCAAAATGTTAGTTAGCAATGGGCTGGTGAGATGGTTCATCAGGTGAAGGTACCTACTGCCACCCTGACTACCTGAAACAACCCAGGACCACATGGTGAAAGAAGAGAACTCCCAATAGTTGTCCTCTCAGTTTGACACATACGTTGTGAAATTCACTCACTCATGCACTCTTATACATACATATAAATATAAATAAATGTAATTTTCTTACAGCTAATTGAGAAAATGGTTAGATTGATGTCTCCAAAAGAGAGGAAACCTGGAAGAACCTACCTTCCTCTTCAGATTTAATCAGTGCTTGTTATTTCAATTCAATTGTCTCTTCATTCTTTGTTTTTGGTAGGACTGAAGGTGCCTAAGGCTATATTTTATGCTAGGTTCTGGATTTGGTTTTGGATTAATTACATGCAGTTAGCCTCTCCTATGCCTTTGTTTTCCTAACAGTGAAACAACAATATAAACATACATTTTTGTCACAGTAGTCTACTGGTACACATAAAAAACTCTTCCAAGCTGGGCTTGCTGGTGAAGACCTACTGTCACTACTATCCAGGAGGTTGAGGCAGGAGGATCAAAATTTCGAGATCTGCCTGGACTATAGAGTAAATTCAAGGTTAGCTCTGGCAAGTAGCCATGGAGAAAAGTTCTCTAAACATAACGTTAGAAAATAGAAGAACACTAGGATGTAGCACAGTGGCAAAGCACCTGCCTAACATGAGTATGTGGCATCAGTACAAAGACTTCATCCAATCCATATTTATATCTCCTATTCTTCTGGTCACTGAGTCTGCCCATGATGAGCCTCATGTTTCTGTACCCATACACAGTACTTGTCTCATGGATGGAATGTAATAGGGTAGACATGCATATAACCTTTAATTTTATCCCATGGTTTGATTAGTCACAGACTTCATGACCAGAAAATACTTCAGCCATCTCCTGACTTATTCCTTTGAGCAGGTACTCAACCTGCCATGGCTTTTTCTGACATGATTTTTTTCTCACTAGTAGGTCTGTGGAACTAAATGGATTCATGACATTCAAAGATCAGTACGTGGGGATGTCAGTGCCTCCACATTATCAGTACATACCACACCTTTTTAGCTATTCTGGCCACTCACCACTTCTGCCCCCACAAGCTCGAAGCCTGGACCCTCAGTCCTACAGTCTGATTCACCAGCTGATGTCAGCTGAAGACCTGGAGCCGTTGGGCACACCCATGTTGATTGAAGATGGGTGAGTGAATTCTGCCCTGCTTGGCCTCTTGCAGTCTCAAAATGTCCTGACCATGTACCAGTTGTTTACCCAGCTTTGTCACTGAAGGCATTGATCCCTCATGTTTCCTTAAGCATCTTTTCTCAGAGTTCAGATTATGTTTCAGTTCCTATACAAGAAATGCGATGTTATTTAAAAATAAATGCTTTTTTTTTTATGGCTGTGATTTTTAATTAAGCATAAATCAAACACAGCAAACATTGACGGTTGTTGTATGTTCAGCTGAGCCTACCAGGGATACTGTTTTTACAGTTCTCTCTCTGACTTTACATGGAGGTTTGACTTGGAGCCTGCTGCATGCAGGATGGCACACTAAAGAACTGTCAACAGGAAGTGGAAGGAATCTGCAGGGCCTCATTCTGAGAATGTTTGTCTAGGTTTTGTTTTGGGGTTGTTTTTTTTTTTTTCTTCATTTCTTTGTGGATCTAGGCAAATCAAGCCCTAAAATGGTACTTTTGTGCCAGAAATAAGCTGCAACAATCAAGCCTAAGGTTTTTAAATCATTCAAGCCATAAGTATTTGTGATCTGTCTGTATCCATAGCCAACATGTTCATGAGCAACTACGACATGTGACTGGCAGCCTTTGGTGCAGGCCTGAATGGGTGGAAGAGTCTGTACTTGGCTCTGTTTGGTTGTGCTGTGTTTGCTCATCCTTTCCAATAAGCTATTCTCAACACTATCCCACTTGGGCCTCTTAAGTCTCACTCAGCTTTATTCTTCTCAAGTCTCTGGTCTCCTTGTCAGTCTCTTCCTCATACCCTACAAAGCTCTGGGCATTGATCCCTCATGTTTCCTTAAGCATCTTTTCTCAGAGTTCAGATTATGTTTAAGTTCCTATACAAGAAATGCGATGTTATTTAAAAATAAATGCTTTTTTTTTTTTTTTTGGCAGGTGAGGCCTGCTTTTTTTTTTTTTTTTTTTTTTTTTTTATGGCTGTGATTTTTAATTAAGCATAAATCAAACACAGCAAACATTGATGGTTGTTGTATGTTCAGCTGACCCTACCAGGGATACTGTAGATGGGGCTGCAGAGATAGCTCAGCAGTTAAGAGCACTGAGTGCTCTTCCAGAGGACGGGGTTTCAATTCCCAGCACCCACATGGCAGCCCACAACTGTCTGTAGTTACAGTTTCAGGCAAATAAATAAGTTAAAAAAAAAAAAAGCTCTGGGGGATCCTAGTATTATTTCATTCTACTCTTCTGAAACTGGGTATTAACTGAGAATCTCAGGATACAGGATACCCTTTGCAAGGCCAATTAAAGACTCTAGCAACTCATACTCTCTACATCTGGGCCACCATTTCTTGCACCTATTTCTTCTTCCAAACAGGCTGAGAAAGCTGAGCAACTCTGGTTCCTGAACTGTCACCACTAGGGGGCACATTGAGGACAGGAAAGGTGTCTGAATGCCTCTGTTCTCTTCAGCAGTCTGGCCCTTTTGGGCATGTTTGACTTTGGGATTTGTTTTTGTTTTTTGCATATATAGGTGTTCCTTATACTGAGTATCCTCCAGAACCTCCTCATTAGAGTTTTCATTACCAAAACTAGAGAAGGAATGACTAAGAATTTTCTTCTAGGGCATGAAACATCATAGAACACTAACATTAAGAGTGATATTCCCTCAAAATTCCAGAAGTTTCTAAACCTCCTTTTCCCCCAACAACCTTTTCTCAGCAAATCATCTCACTGGCCCTACCCCACCCCAGCTATTTGCTGACCCCGCCCTACCCATTTATAAGAAGTTTATCTGGGCTGCAGAGATGGCTCAAAGGTTAAGAGCACTATTCTTTCAGAGGTCCTGAGTTCAATCCCCAGCACCCACATGGTGGCTCACAACTATCTGTGATGACATCTGATACCCTTTTCTGTATACTGAATACATAATAAACAAATCTTAAAAGAAAAAAAAAAAAGGTTCATCTATGATCAAGGGTAGAGGGCCTCCTGCCAAGGACATACATACTGTGCTTTCAAGGAAAACCCTCCTCCTTTGTTCATACCCTCACTCTGGCTGATGGAAATGACTCTGTTCTGTACCTACCTCCAGATATGCTGTGACTCAAGCAGAGCTATTTGCTCTGCTTTGCCGCCTGGCCGATGAGTTGCTCTTTAGGCAGATTGCCTGGATCAAGAAGCTGCCTTTCTTCTGTGAGCTCTCAATCAAGGATTATACGTGCCTCTTGAGCTCTACATGGCAGGAGTTGATCCTGCTCTCATCCCTCACAGTTTATAGCAAGCAAATCTTTGGGGAGCTGGCTGATGTCACTGCCAAGTATTCACCCTCTGATGAAGAACTACACAGGTGAGAGCTACTGACTGGGGAGGACATCTTGAGCAACTAAGCTATCCTCCTCCCTGTGAAGCAAGGCTGTGTAGTCTCCAAAGTCGAAACATTGAATCCCACAGAACTAGATTTTAATACTACCCTGTCATTGGCCAAATCACAGGTTCTAAGTGGATAGAGTATGTCTAAGTATCATACAGTTAGATTGTCAGAGTACTAAGCTGTTGCTTTAATGCTCTGTCTACTTTAGTGGAATGATACAGATATATCATCTATATACAAACACAAAACTCTAAACTCTACCTCTAAGGGAAGGTACACTGGACTTGCGTGTCATCTTGGCATCATTTGTAGGCAGCTTTATATTACTGGTTCATCCTTACAACTTATAGTATCATAGGCTCCATAGTGCTTGTTTGTAGATGAGAAAGTTGAAGTTCAGAGAACTTGGCCCTTAATGGTTTGGATTTTAATGTAGAGACTAGTCTTAAACTTGCCCCATAATTTCCCATCGCCTCCCTCTGTGGTCCTCCTGACTGCTTATGCTCTTTTGTGGTACTTGAGGTGGGGTGAGATATTAAGAGCATACAATTGAGCCAAGCAAGTTTCCTGGCTGTATTTTTACAATAAGGTTTCCTTCTGGCTAACCAGCGTCCTCTGACCTCCTCTAGAATAGCCGTTTTCCTCCCTGCTGTTTCCATCACCTGTCCAGGCACTATTTTAGTCACTTTCTTTGAAATCCTAACGAAAATGGGACCCTTACCTTCCTGATCCCAAAATTAAGACAAGTATCTGTTTCAGTAACTTTTCTGGTTTACTTATTCATATGAAATGTCTTATGTAGCTTAATTCACATTTAAATAGACATTTCAATAAATCACCTTTTTTGGACAGTTTAAATAATAGAAGTTATAGTATTTAAAGGTACCCAGAACAAGGATAAATGAGATATGGAGGAGATAGGGTACCAGCTCCCATAATTCTCTTCACAGGACTGGGGTACCTCAGTACCATCATCCTGTGCATTACATAAAAATAAAGCCAAACAGGGAGCAAAGCTTCAAGACCTTCAAGAGCCTTGTGCTGAATGGGAGTCTGGGAACTGACTCTTTTGCTTTTCTAGTGTTGTCTTGCTTACAGGCTTCAGAGTGCACCTACCTGACATTTCGTCCTATAAATAGAGCTGTCTAATTTTACAAATTACCTAACCCCTTGTCTATAACCTCTAATTCATCGTTTCCATCAAATTTCTTTCTCCAGCTGAAAATTCTGGATTAAAGGGCTGTTTAGATAGCATTAAGCTTGCTATGATATTGTTGGTATGTAGACTTGGCCTCAGGGAGCCTAGCCTCACTGTTTCTCTGGAAACTACTAGCTAGGATGGACTACCTGTGGCAGCAGTGGAATAAGCCTCTAAGCTCCACTCCCTACAGTATGGAAAGTTTTCCAGGTCCTCTTCAGGCACTGAATATATTAGGACTTGTTGGGGACAAGGATTCTAGGAACACAGACCATGGAGATAAGGTTTCTGTCTTGCATCCCTTTTTCCTTCCTTCCTTCCCTCCTTACCTTTCTTTCTGGTTCTAGAGACTTAAACCTAAGGCCTTACAAATGCTATGTAAGTACCCTACCTTTAACATAACATCCATAACCGTTTTTTCATTCATTTTGAGATAAGATCTCATTAAGTTTCCCAGTTTCTCAAACTTAGAATTCTCCTGCTTCGGTCTTCTGAGTAGCTTAAGTAATAGCTATGTACTACCACACTCAACTTAGACATGTTTTCAGACTCTGAGAGTTCCAATTCTTGTTTTATAGTAACAGATACAATCTACAATGTAAGGTTATATTGAAGAAGATTGAGGAGGATATAAGGACTATTCAAACCCAGACTAAGGAATGAGGGCTATACTTGCATACTTGGCTTACCACAAGAACAGACATTTAAGCTGTATTTTGGAATGAGAATTTTCCAAGTACAGTATAGAGAGAAAGATGAAGGCAGGAGAGGCCAATCTGGTCTACAGAGCAAGTTTCAGGGCTATACAGAGAGACCCTAGAAGAGCTCAACCTGGTGGTGCACACCTTAGTCTCAGAACTGGGCAGAGGCAGGAGAATTTCTGAGTTCTGGTCAGCAGAGCAAGTTCTAGGACAGCCTGGGATACACAGTGACAACCTGTCTTTATTTTATTTTTTTTAAAAAAATAAAAAAAAAAAACACTTTTATTTATTTATTTAATTATTTGCCTTGGTGTCTGCCTGGAACTGAAACTACAGACAGTTGTGAGCTGTCATGTGGGTGCTGGGAATCGAACCCGGGTCCTCTGGAAGAGCAGATGGTGCTCTTAACTGCTGAGCCATCTCTCCAGCCCCAACAACCTGTCTTGGAAGGAAGGAAGGAAGGAAGGAAGGAAGGAAGGAAGGAAGGAAGGAAGGAAGGAAGGAAACAAGGAAACCCCACCAAAGAGAGAATACTTTGAATTTGATTTTGTTGATAGCATTACATCACAGGAATTGCTTGGGTGGTTGCCATTTGAGAAAAGCATCCTGTGGCTGTTTGATGTGGTTAAAACTAGAACATGGGGCTGGAGAGATGGCTCAGCAGTTAAGAGCAAAAGACTAGACCATGGTTGAGCAGGAGGCTGCTTTGTGTCTGTGGAAAGGAAAAGAAGGCCTGGATAACAGAGTAGTGATATGGGACAAAAGAGCAACACCAAGCTATCAGTGTCAAAGACATGGAGTCAGCGGGACTTTCTATGAGTAAGGAAAGTTGTAGGAAGTTGCTGGGCAGGTAGGCACATGTTAGCCAGGATAGAGCATCAAGGAAGAACATTCTGTGTTTGGCTTGGGTGTCTGTGAAGTCTGAGTCAAATGTAGGTCATTAGCTCTGGAAGCTGAGCCTCTGAAGTTAGGTTAATCACTGCCAAGCATCCATTCTCTGCTAGAAGCCCAGGGTAGAGTCTAATTGGCCGTAGCTCTTTCTTACTTTGTTGTACTACTCCCACTCCCCCAGACAGCCTTTGCTTCTTCACAGCTCCTGAGTGTGAGTGCCCACTGTCAGGAAAAGGCTTCCCAGATGATGCACGACCAGCTCCTTTTCTCTTTCCCATATTGAATCAAGTTTATGGTGCCTACTCCTCGTCAGACTGCTATCAGACACAGAGGTAGACAAATGTGATTTAAAGCAGATTGTAGCACCAGCCAGGGACTGCTCTCAGCCCTAATCAACACCCTTTCACTCCCTAGAGAAGATGCTTTGCCTTAGATTGACTTTAATGGGAACTTTTGACTAGTTCTCAGGTTCAGGAAACACAGTCTTTTTTGCTCCTTAGTACAGGAGAATGACAATGATAGTGATAGTGTGAATATATAATTATCAGCAGGATTTGTTGCACCAATTTTTTTTATCATTGTTTTACTTATGTTACTGTTGAGTCCTTGCTGCCATCCTATGAGGCTTAGATATAAGAACCTTGAGTTTCAGAGAGATGAAAATGTGGGCTACAAAGGTAGAAAAAGATGAAGCTAAGTTTCTTACACGGGTCTATTGTGCTCCAAACCCAGAGCTCTCCACCATTATTTTATACCAGAAGGAGTAACTTTCTAGAATGTATCCTGGAGGTGTTCTGACTTGTATGTGAATGTGAAGGTGACCACATTTCCTTAAAGAATGTAGCTGATGACTGATGCTAAGGAGGGTACATTTAGATGAATGGAAAAGAGAGCTGTTCCTCTCTGCCCTTTAATAACATATAACTTATATAGTGTCAGCTTCAATTGCTGATTGAATGGTCCAGTGGTTTAGGGGATCCTGGTGGGAATGTTTTCCTTGTCCTAGAATGGTTGTGTGATAGGAACCTAAGAGAAGAATGGGTGTGTTTGTCCAACTTAATGGCTTTGAATACTGATAATTTGTAGACAGGGAATACAGGGGCATCAGAACTGTGGAGTAGGCAGATGTGGAGGAGGCATGGCTGAAGGAGAAAGCAGGCTTGTAGAACAGAGAACAGCTTTGTTTATCAAAGGGTGGGATGCGGGTGTGGAGGAAAGCTTTGCAGCCAAGCTGTGAAGACCGAATGGGGATCATTGCCAAGGGATATGATGGCTGGTTTTTGTAAGATATTTAGAGGAAGGGTGTCTACCCCCAAGAGAAAGGGCAGAGTTTGGGCATATGTACAGGCCCAAGCATTTGAGAGCTCCTTTGTGTCTCCCAGGCCATGACAGCCAGGAACAGATTTGACACTACCAGCTCAGAGCTGCAGGTTCTGCCATGCCATAGTGAGCTCTGGGGGAAGGGATTGCTGATTATGGGACAGAGCATTATTTGCGCTTGCTGCATTACTTCCAGCCTTATTTGTTATGTTCCACCTCAGCTTATTCCCGCCCTACTCCTCTATGCAGCTATTACAGGGAATCATCATTGAGGTCCTTTCGTTCTCAACAACTTAAGTAGCCAGCAAGTACTTTTATGAGGGATGGGCACCCCTAGGTACATTGCTTCCTCCAAGACTCATCATGCAAGCAGCACAGAAGTACCCAGCACCTCCCAGGACCAGGCCCCAGGACGAGCTGCTGTGGGAACACAAATCTCTTAAGGTTTCACATGATAAACTCTTAAGAATTTGACAGGATTAGGGTAGGTAGTACAGTCCTAGGAAAGCCCCTGAAGCCCTGCCTCTTCTTACTATGTTGAGAGAGTCACCTCTTTCTGCTTCCTCCTCCTAATACAGAGATATATGGCTCATCTCACAGGTTGTCAGGAAAATAAGAATGCCTGTGAAAGCCTTTATGTAAACAGGAGCACAATCACTCTGAGCTTTGCCACACAAGAACAAAGGAGATTTTGATTAATATACTTCCTTTTAGGTCAAGCATAGATGGCACATGCCTTTAATTCCAGTACTTGGGAGGCAGAGGCAGGCCTATTTCTGTGATTTGGAGGCCAGCATGATCTACAGAGTGAGTTCCAGGATAGGCTCCAAAGCTACACAGAGAAACCCTGTTTCAAAAAACTAACAAACTCTTGCCTTCTCTCTATATATATAAATCAGTCTAAGAAAGTACTAATAAGGTTGTAAGGGCTAGAACAATGAGGAACTTGAATTTGAATTAGCCATTACAACTCACAGCAACTCACACAGCAAACTACGGGGCTCCTTGCTTTGGTGGCATGTCTGAGGCCCTTTACGTAAAACATGTTCTTCTCCCCAGGGTTCTTGTTTTTTTAGCCCTAAATAAAAATTGTAGTCAGATTTGGGTCCTCTCTGCTAGGGATCAGCTTCCTAAACTATGTATCACAATCCTGAATGACATTGTGTAACTGAACACTTGCCAGTACCAAAACATTTCTAAACCTTCAACAAGCAAACATTAATTCAAAATCAAATGCACTGTGTATCCACAGTGTCTTCCAGCACTTCCCTGTGTTAATCAGAGCTTTTCAGCCACCTAGGTTCTGAACGCTCATTTGCATTTTGCATTCCTTCATGCTACACATGCCTGAGATACCTTACCTCAAGTCCAATGTCATTGCAGTTTTTGCTCTTATACAGACATTATGGGAGACAAAGACTTTGGGTACCATCCTGTTATCATTCCTCATTATTTTAACTGTGAGCATTTGGGAGAGTCAGAAGAATGGGAGTTGAAGGCCGTCCTTCAACTAGCATGGCAAGTTCAAAGCCAGCTTGGGATATATGAGACTTTATTTTAAAAAGGAAAAAAAAAAAGTTTGCTGTTTGAGTTTCTGCCTTGAATTTTTGAAAAACTGTTAAATGAATTTGACTTGGGATTAGTGCAAAATTTTCAACAATTTCTGAAATGCCCTTAAATCTACTTCTACCATTTTATTCTAAACTATTGATGGCTATAAGATCAAAATATCCGGGCTGGAAAGATGGCTCAGAGGTTAAGAGCACTGGCTGCTCTTTCAGAGGTCCTGAGTTCAATTTCCAGCAATCACATGGTGGCTCACAACAGTCTATGATGACATCTGGTGCCCTTTTCTGTATACTGTATACATGATTGATTGATAAATAAATATTTTTTTAGAAAAATCAAAATATTAATTGAGCCAGATGTGGTGGATCACTCATTTAATCCTGCACTCAAGAGGCAGAGATGATATCTGACCTGAGTTTGAGACCAGCCTATATTATGTAGTGAGTTCTAGGCTAGCCAGGGATATATCATGAGACTTTAACTCAAAAATAAAGGAGGGAGGGAGAGAGACAGAGACAGAGACAGAGACAGAAACAGAGAGAACACTCTGAAAACTTTGCTGTATGTCTTTCAGTGTCAAACATTCAAATGCAGTTTAATTCTTCAGGTAAAACTAACAAGCATATCCATTTTATTAGTCTGCAAATTTGATTTTATCTTTAGCAAATCGTAAAATTACATGCCAAAGAATTTTCTTACAGTAAATTTACTGGCACTGGAAAGATGGCTTAGTAGGTAAGTCTTTGCTATGCCAAGTATGAGGACTCCCAAGTTGAAGTACCTGCCCCCTTATAAAAATCTGGAAATGTCTATAACTCCAGCATTGAATAGGAGCAGAGACAGGCAAATCCTCAGAGCTTGCCTACCAGCCAGTCCAGCCAAAGTAGTGAGGTTCAAATTCAATTAGAGATTGTTATTCCCAAAGATAAAGTAGAGAACAATAGTGAAAGACACCCAGTGTTGGGCTGGAGAGATGGCTCAGCGGTTAAGAGCACTGACTGTTCTTCCAGAGGACCTGAGTTCAATTCCCAGCATCCATATAGCAGCTAACACTGTCTGTAATTCCAAGATCTGACACCCTTACACAGTTATACATGCAGGCAAAACACCAATTCACATAAAATAAAAATAAATAAATATTTAAAAAAAAACAGCCAGTGTCAACTTCTGCTGCCTTACACACAGACATGAACATGTATATTCACATATAGCACATATACCAACACATAAAAAGAGCAGAAATAAGATGAATTTCAATATTATTTATTGAAATAAATTATTTTATTATTAATATTAGATTTGTATACCTATTTTATTACCTATATATCTGAGGTCATATAAGAATTCATCAGGTGAAAATAAGTTACATGTAAATAATTGAAGAAGCCTGTCTGTTCTGCATAAGCAGACCACCTTAGATACTGGAAGAGCCTTAGGAAGCTAGTCTAGGCTCCAGGTTCTTATCCCACCAACAGCTAGCTGTATGTTGGTGGCCAGTCCCCTCTTTGTGATGAACTTGAGTTTTTTTCTCTTATGTTGATAGTGATTGTTTCACCTAGCTCATAGTGTTGAGAATGAACAGAAGGTGCCCAGCCCAAAAGCTCTTGTGGTGTAAAGACTCAGCAAGTATTTCCTTCCTCCTTCAAGTGAAGTCAGGGATACCAGTAAAATTATTTTATTGTATATAATCTTAGCTTTTGAACCTAAACAAATATAACTGGAAGCATTTTCCACACTGTGGCTGAGATGTTCATAGAGTCACCATGGCAGCTGTCATTGGTACTAGAGACTGCATCTCCACAAAAGCTGTATCTTAATAAGTTACATTCTTTGTTTCTATCCCAGATCTCCTTTGGCACTTAGCATAAGCAGGCAGACATTTTGCAGAGGGAGATCTCAAAGCTTATAGAGATCAAATAACCTTCCTAGACTCTCAGAGCTGTGTGTATGCAGTTGGATTTGAACTGATTTTTACTTGATTCTCTGCCTGACCCTGAACAGCAACTTGTATAATCCACACTGGCTTGCCATAGGGAGCGTGGATTTCCCTGTGGGTTCTATTTCTCCAAGTGGAGTTTCTTTCCTATTGTAGATAACCTCTGCCTGCCCTTCTGGCCTTTGTTGTTATCAGTACTCCAGGTAAAAACCTGTATCTGTTCTCCAGATTTAGTGATGAAGGAATGGAGGTAATTGAACGGCTCATCTACCTATATCACAAGTTCCATCAGCTAAAGGTCAGCAATGAGGAGTATGCATGCATGAAAGCAATTAACTTCCTGAATCAAGGTGAGTAGGTGGTAGGGTGAGGGCAGCAGTTTGTTTTATGTATTTATCTTTGCTAGTAAGCACTTGTTCTTCTGTCTGTCTGTCTGTCTCTCTCTCTCTCTCTCTCTCTCTCTCTTTCTCTCTCTCTCTCTCTCTCTCTCTCTCTCTCTCTCTCTCTCTCTCTCTCACACACACACACACACACACACCTCCACATTTTCCCTACCCCTACTTCCCACCTTCAGGATTGTCACAGAGTCTGTTATACCATGTGACCATCAGTCTTGGAAGGCCTATGCTCCCCCTAGTCATCACCCTGCTCCTCTACAGTGTAAGGAATGCTTTGGATTTTTCTCTTGATATCAAAATGCCACAATCTCTATAACTCATAGAGGAAGGAAGAGGATTCGCTTTGTTTAGTCAGTTTTAATGCATTTAAACACAGACACCAAGGACAGAACATGCGTCATTTAAAATATGCACCAAGTTTACCAGCAACTGAAGAAGAGCAGGGTGACTGATGAAACTGTTGGAGATAAGGCCATAGTTGACAGGCTGGCAGCTGCTCTGATGCTCCAGGGAAAAGTGGAGGTACACATGATTCCTCTTCCATTAGAAGAGTCTAGTTGTTTATAGGCACATCACCAACAAGTAGCACATGGTAGTTGATAGTAATCAGTTTATAAGGAAAATTGGTGGGGTATTTGGTTTGTTTGTTTTTAAATCAGAAGTAGCATATGAATGTTCCATTCCCAGAGTGGGTCTGTGTAGCTTTGAAAGTTCCCTGTAACTCTGAAAGTACTATTTTACTATTCCCAATTTCCAATCCAGAGACTCTTGATCAGGCCTTTCTTCTTAGCACTACTCCCCACTCTGCCCTCCAGTTTGTATGCCATCATGTATTTAACAAGGGACCCATATGCCTTCTCTAGCCAAGCCCTGTACCATATATGAAAGACATTGGCAGAGGTTTGGGAAAGGGAGAGGGGGAGAAAAAAAACAGACCAGCCCTCAGGTCCCTGAAGAGTGTACAGTCCGATGGCACTCAACATGAATTGTACTGCATGTGGAGAAGATGCAGTAGTAGTGGCTTCTTAGTGGAGGAAAAATATGTGCTGGACCTCAAAAGCTGGCTATGATTTACATAAAGTAAACTTTATTCATCTCCTGTACTTTAGCTGGAGACATACATACTTATAATCAAAATAGAATTGTTAACACAGAGATGCTGGAGATGGACATGTCAGGTTCCTGAATTTGTAGGTATCACCAATGTTTTCAATAACTTCCACTTCAAAGATTCTATGAAGTATTATTGAAGAGTTAGCCATTGTTTCACAATCACTGGTGCCTATTTTGTGCCCCCATACCCTGTATTAAGATCTTGATGAGATGTTGAGATACTCAGCTTAGCACTTAGGGTTCAGGCAAAGAACTGTCCTTTCCCTATCTCTTCTATCTTATTTCTTTTACCTTATCCATGTCTTAGTTTCTCCACATCAGAAGGAGAAAAGATCTCTATTATGACTGTGTTTGATAACTTCTTATTAAAAAAAAAAAAAAATCTGGCATTAGCCATCCTGTTCCCTATGTGATTGTTGTTTTATTTTGGTTTTTTTGTTTTGTTTTGTTTTTTTTTCACAGATATCAGGGGTCTGACCAGTGCCTCACAGCTGGAACAATTGAATAAGCGGTATTGGTACATTTGTCAGGATTTCACTGAATATAAATACACACATCAGCCAAACCGCTTTCCTGATCTTATGATGTGCTTGCCAGAGATCCGATATATTGCAGGTAATATTCTGGGTCCAGGCTTTCAACCCTTCCTTGCTTCTCCAAGCTTGTGAAGGGGGTTGAAAGGATCAGGGTTCATAGGATGCTTATTCCAGGCCCATCATCAGGTGCAGAAGGAGTTACTTACTACTCTAACCCTCAGCAAAGTTCTGTTGGAATAGGAAATTTGTATTTCCTTTTAGAAAAGAGAAACTGGCATTTTCCTAGCACCTATGGTATACAGGTATTTTGTAGATAAGATAAGCAAGCTCAATGTCTCCACTTCATGTCCTGTACCGTATACTTTTATATAATGAATTTTACATGTGAATTATTTAATAATTTAAAAACTTTGTTTCATAGGATTGGACATATCCTTCCAGGGCCATATAAAATGGCACTTTTAAGTTCCTAATTTTGTATGTGTTGTGAGCCCTCTGTTAAGCTCCTGACTGTTAGTCTGTCTGTTTCAGTGCACAATCTTTGTTGTTGCTTTACTTCATATAATGAGGATTTTTGTTTTTGATGTCCAGCACCCACAAGGGTGATATTTAGAATAGATTGTTTTCTGTAAAAATCAATAATACAGGGGGCTTGGAGAGATAGCTCAGAGGTTAAGAGCACTGACTGCTCTTCAGAGGTCCTGAGTTCAATTCCCAGCAGCCACATGGTGGCTCACAACCATATATGACATCTGGTACTCTCTTCTATATACTGTATAGATAATAAATAAATCTTTTTAAAAATGTTTTTGTATTTGGCTTTAAAAAAATCAGTAATACAATTTTTGAAGGAAATCGTGTATAATCAGACTTTGTTTACTGCTGTCAGCCCTAAATAATGACATGGAGGCTTAATAATTATGAAAGCTCAGCCTTAGCTTAGGCTTGGACCACTAGCTCTTATAATTTAAATTAACCCATTCATATTAATCTACATTTTGCCTCATGGCTTTTTATCTATTTTTCACTCTGTATGTCTAACTTCATGTCTTCTTGGCATCTCCTTTGCACCTCAATTATCTCCTACTACTTCCTCTCTCTGCCTGGAAGTCCCTGCCTAGCTATTAGTCTATCAGCTCTTTATTAAACCAGCCACAGCAATATATCTTCACACAGTATACAAATGTCCCATGGTAAGTATGTCAGTCTGACATTTTTTTTTCTTCCCTATTTCTTGAGGCACAAGACCGTCTACTAGAAATGGACCTGGCAGCATTTCTAATCACCTGGAAAACTTTTGAAAAAAAGCTTCTTTCTTCCTCCCCTCTACCCCCATCTACAGACATTCTGACTTCATGACTTCATTGATATGGGTGAAGCCCAGGCATAAGTATTTTCTTAATGCCCTCCAAGTGATTCTAAGGCACTGTCAGAGAGAATGCCTTAGATATTTTGCTTACACTGTTTATATTCTTAATGCTCTGAGAAGTCATCAGTGGAAACAAAACTGCCAAACTCTTTTATCTCTAGACATTTCAAATTTATTTGTCTCTGTAACTCTTCCCTTTATTTCCTAGTATTTTCATCAATTATTTATTCTGTTTTGAAGAGCAGTGTTTTATAGAATACTAAAGAATTGTCAGGAAGAAAGTTTCTATAATATTTTAGCTACAAAAACTTAGTGGGACTCCCTCTCTATTTCAAATCCTCAGCTGTAAAATTGGGTAAAAGACAGTCACAAAAACATTATGAGTTTGAATGAGACAATGCTTTGAACTGGCTGAGACAGAAGAATTGTAGCAGATGGAAGAGTGGGCCTAGACATTCTAGCATTATCCAACCCTATGACATTTTTACTCCTGATACTTGTCTTGACCTTGTCCAGCACTAAGGAGATCCTGGGAAAAGACAAGACAGGCTGTCCTTCCCTAGTAGCTGCTGCTAATTCCTTTTTTCCCTTTACCTAGGAAAGATGGTGAATGTGCCCCTGGAGCAGCTGCCCCTCCTGTTTAAGGTGGTGCTGCATTCCTGCAAGACAAGTGCAGTGAAGGAGTGACCTGTCCCCTGCACTGCCTCAGGTGTCATCAGTGCCTTGGTTGGGCAGGAGAGGCTCCAGAGGAAAGAGCCAGAGAGACCAAGACAGAGACTCTGGAGCATCTACCTCCATCACAAGAATTTGTTTGTCTGTTTTTAACCTCATTTTTCTATATATTTATTTCACGACAGAGTTGAATGTATGGCCTTCAACATGATGCACATGCTTTTGTGTGAATGCAGCAGATGCATTTCCTTGCAGTTTACAGAATGTGAAGATGTTTAATGTTACCGTGTTGTCATTGTTTAGAGATAGTTCTTTTGTACTTTGAGGGAAAGGGTGGAATGGACTAAATGACTATTTCCATAATGTTGACAAAGACAGCTACCTCAATGGAAACAGGGATATGACCATTCCTACCTTTTCCACAATTTCTCAGCAGACATATACTTGTCTGTTAGAGAACAAACTGCCTTTTTATAACCACAGACTTAGTAAGTAAAAAAGTATGCCAAAGGAGCAAAATGGTATAGGGAGATTTACTAAAGGCAGGTAGAACATTTGATATGCAATTTTTATTTTAATTCAGTGTTTGATAAGTATTGACCATTACCTCATCCCACAAGCCCAAAGGGCAGAAACTTCTGCTCCTCCCTTCTGCTGCACCCCTCTCACCCCACACATTGTTGTCTGTTGAATACTGCTGTCAATTTTTCATCCAGAGTTCTGACAAAAAATCAGGCTGTAGGACTTGCCTCCTAGCTTCCTTGGGGCTCATGGTTGCCTAGTTTCCTAACCCAGATCTCCTAAGGCCTATCTTCTTCAGACTCCATCCCCCCTCCTATGAATTTGACTCCCTGTCCTTTAGAAAAGGTGACGGGAAAATGCCCTAATTTTGATGCTATTTCTGACTTATTCTCCTTTAACTTGTTTCCCTCAAAGGGTAGAGGGATGAAGGCCAGGCTGCTGAAAGAATAGCCTCTCTTGGAAGCCCCTGTTCTTGTCCCACCTTATCCTCAGAACCAAATCTAAAACTTGTTTTGTTTTCTTATTTTCTTGTTTTGGTTTTTGATTTTTTTTTTTTTTTTTAACAGGGTTTCTCTGTGTATCACTGGCCATCCTGAAACGCACTCTGTAGACTAGGCTGGTCTCAGACTCAAAAATCTATCTGCTTCTGCCTCCTGAGTGCTGGGATTAAGTGTATGCATCACCACTGCCCAGCTAAAACTGCTATTGTTAAACAGTAGAAAGAACCAGAGACTTGGCTCCTAAATTTTGTTATAAGCACTCTTATTATTTCCAAAATGAGATCAATTTACCAGGGCTCTAGAACAGAAAGTCAAGACATAGAAGAGCCCAGCTATTCCTTCAATTATCATCAGTAATCTGGTCTACCAAGGCCTGGAGGGATGGAACCAGAAGTACCTGCAAGGGAAAGGAGCTTTAAACTACCTCATGTGTCTAAGGGCTTGCCTGCTGCCTCTGCAGATGCAGCCTGGAGCCCTTGTGCTTTACTGCCTGCCCCACCTAGTTCTAGGGAAAGTTCTTGCCCTCTAGACCTTGGCTAGGACAACACTAAGTTTGTCTTTGAGTTGTTTCTGCTGCTTTTCCTTTCTTTGCCCACACCAGGCCTTCTTATAGCCAGTACCCCAAACAGATGCTCCACTGACTGCATCCCTTCGCTGGCCTGCCACACCCACAATATCTTGTTGAGCCTGTTTGGTCAGTGTACACTACCCCAGTGAAACCTAGCTCACTTACACAGGAGGCCACCACATTCTGTGCATCCTAGGTAGTCTTCACTAGCTCTTTTCTCTAGTAAAATGTTATGGGTACCAGCAAAGTGACACTTAATGTCCCTTGATCTCCAAAATTCAGAGTGTTACCTTTTAGTCTTATTCCCTAGTCACTCTGAGAAAGAAAGAAAAAAAACAAAAGAGATGTGTTCCTCAGGAAAGTTCCAGACAGAATGTTTGTCACATGTTGGTGAAAAGATACATGTGTATGGATGTATCTGTTTGTTTCTAAGTTCACATATTTTTCTTGTTTGCCTGAATTTTTGTATTTAACCAACCAAATCACATTCTTTGGCTTCAGGACATATTCTCAGCTGCTTTCCTCAAGATAGGAACCAGAAACACCTCTCAGAGACAGGGCCTATGTGTGGCAGGTTTTTTGTTTGTTTGTTTGTTTGTTTGTTTTTTTTCTTAGACTTCCGTTTGTCAAATTGCTAGTTTTCCAAATTGCTTTTCAAGTTAGCATTTTACCTGGTATGTTGAATGTCAAAGCTCAGATGAAGCAAACACATGTCTCTCCAGTAATGTCGCATTAAACAGAGCAAGTTGTTAATATGTAGAGTGGGGAAAAGGTTCTGCAAGTTGCCATTGTACAAATCCATTTTTACAAATGTTTGCAGCAGATTCCACAGAACAAAGAGCCCATTCATTGCCAAGAGCCCTGCAGAATCTCTGAGCCAAGTGGCTGTGTGTTCTGAGCTGGAGCCTGACCTGTGGACTTCCTTTAATGTCTTCTGCACCCAGTCCTTTTATGACATGGGCTTATTTTAAACAGGGTAAAGTGAATGTGCTGCATTGCAAACTCAGGTATTATGAGAAGAAGGTAGGAGTGTAGCTAGCAGCATAGAGACATTAGGTCAGCCACTAGATGTATTTGTGATTTTGGTTTGAAGGACACAGAGAAAGGTTGGAGGGGGAGGTTTGATATGCTTGTTTTTTGCCTTTTTTTCCTATAATGTTTAGTTAACAGGCAGCCTTTTTGCTAGTGGAAGAAGGAAAAATTTGTGCATGTTATTTCTCATTCCTCTCTCTTCTGTCCTTTTTAATCCTGGTCACTAAAAGTACTCATTTTGAGTGAGAATTTTTCCAACATAAAAAATATAGGCCCAAAAGCCATGTGGAAAAGGAGAATCTGCCTCCTTGCACTATGCCAAAACATACAGGCTTCCCCTTCCTTTTCTTGTGGTTTTTCTTGACCTAAGACAAAAATTTGGAGTCTTTGAGCTTTGTGATTCATGTTCTCTGTCTCCCTTTGTAGACCTTTGGTGTACTTTGCAGGGTTTGGTGGTCTCACCCTTAGTTTGGAGAAATTTCCTACAGCTTATCTCAAAGCCCTCCTGGACCAGGACACACTGTTCCTAGGGCTAACCTACAGCTGAAGTGGGGCAGGCCTTCCTGTGCTGATCGTAGAACCAGGAGAAGTAGGAGAACATAGAACATCATCCAAAGTTGTTTGCTCCACACTTACCAGCCTACCTCTGACCAGTCTGTTCAGGGAAGTGCATGCTGCCATGGTCTGAGCCAGATGTCTAGCCTTCTGTCCTGTTCCACTCTTGTTTATTCTTGACTTTCTGAATAATGGGACAGATAGGCAGCAGGCAGCCTTTAAGTTGTGGCCAAGGTTAGCCAGAGTAAAAGGGCCCTGGTCTCCCATAGGGCAGAAAGCTGAGAAGACATTGTGTCTCTGCCTTTGCAACATTGTTCTTTATGTTTTTTCTTGTTACTTTTTTCTTTTTAATTGCAGTTGTTTTTAAGAAATCCAGCCTTTCAGACCAGCCCTGCTTTATAGTTTGATTTTTTTTTTCTTTAAAGTTTAGAAAGAAAAAAAACCCACTGACTCCCCCACCTTTGTCCATGGGAATAGCCGCACACCCATCAGCCATTGGTCCTCCTCCCTTTTCCTCATGCACAGTGTCCATGAAATAGTGTTTTATCTATGTCTTAGGATGAAAAATGGCAATCATCCCACCAGGTGTTGGAAACTGGTCAGCCTTGAAGCAGGCACTTCTGGGGCCACAGCTCAGGGATGTGTATTTAATTACAGGGTCCCCAGAAAGCCCTTTCTTGGCTGCCACAAATAACATCTTTTCTGGACTCAAGAGTTAAACCTTGACCATTTCCTCAGAGGGCACAGCCACAGTCCACTGAGCTGGAAGCAAGCTGTCTCTCTGGCTAGGTCTGGGCTTCCTCAAGACTTGTGACCATCCTACACATGAGCCTCTATGGGAGTCCTTCTGCCCAGGACAAGTCCTCTTCTCAGGCTATAGTTCTGAATAGAACCAGCTTGCTTGGGTATGAATTGTAGGCTTAAGTGGAAGATATGGGAAAGTCCAGGGCCTGCTCCAGACCCAAGAACAATGTGCTATTGGTGGAGACTAGCTCTTCACACCCTGAAGCCTGCCCTGCCAGCCAAAAGGTTCTCTTGCTCTTTGGTGACCTTTTTCTTAACTGAAATGTAATAGGTGATAATATTTTAGATTCAAATTTCCATTAAAAAAAAAAAAAAAGCAAAAAACAAACTACCTCTTGAGTGACATCCTGGTCGATTCCTCTCTGAGGAGTCCTGTGGGAAAGGAATACTGTAGCTCCACTGCTGTTTATGTGTTTTTGTCAGTAACAAAACCCTGAACTGTTTGTGTTTTTGTCTGTGTTGCCATCTCAGGCCTGAGATAGGTGCTTGTGTCTGCATTGTAATGTCTGGGCAGTGTCTGGGGAGTTCTTTCCATCTGCCCAGCTAGGAGCAAGCTACCCCTGGAAGAGGCCTTCCTACATACACTCCATATCTTGGATTTCAGGACCTCCGATGGCAAGTGCATCTTGAGCCTACCTTAGGCTACCTCCCAACCCTCCCACAGCCCAATGTGGGAATCGAATAAATAGGATGTCTCTGAGCCCTTGTTCCCAAAGGGCCGGCCAAGGGCTGCCTGCCAGCCTGTCTCCATCAACCCTGCATAACCAAATGATAGTTGGTGGGCTCTGCAGGCTACTCAGGCCCTCTGCTACCTCCCACACTTGTCTGCTGGCAAGGGGTGGGCCCTGTTCTGTGAATTTACTACCTGTGGAAATGTGACCAGTTAGTGTGAAATGCATGTTTAGCAAGCATTAGGTACTGTATTTGAATCAATAAATGTGAATCCTCTGCATATGCCATCTGTCTGTGAAGCTTATCTGGGGCTCCAGGGAGGGATGGCTGGGTGTCCTGAGGCATGGACTCTTGCTCATAGCCAGCACCAGTATCTCTGTTGCTGAGAGCCTGGCAGAGAATTGTCTGCTCCAGAATTTCAGGAGCCAGTGAGTGCCTGCTGTCTGCTGGGCACTCTTGCTTTTTTATAAACCTAGACCACAATGAGCTTTGATAACTGTTGCCTCATTTGGTAAATGAAACAAAGGTTGAGAATGGTAAAAAGACTTGCACAAGGTTCCTGGCCAGAAAAAAAGGCACAACTAGGGGGTAGCCTGGTGGGAGATACACAGGCCTTTGAAGTACTGTGAGGAGAAAGTGTTGTGACTTGGGATTTGGACAGGTAGTAAGAAACTAAATGAAGGGCTTCCCTGATGAGAATGGTCTGAAGGTTACCAAGATGATAACTATACACTGCAGCTTGTTTCAAGATCCTATAAAACAAAAAAATCATGAGGAAGAAATTGACTTTGAGGAAGTCTTTGGGCCCTGGAGTGCCACTGGAAGGAGTTCCAAGTTCTAGAGAAGTTCATCTGGTGAGTCTTAACTGTATCAGTGACAGCAGTGGCCTGCCTTACCTACTCATTGATCTTGAAAGTTAATAACTCAGCTTTCCAGAAAACCAATAAAACTTTTGTTTTGTAACTTATATGGGATGTGAGCAAATAGTGACTAAAAAGTCAAGGAACGTGGCCAGAGGCAACACAAGAAGTGTCTTGAACCCTGTGCTACTAATTCCAAAGCCCAGCCATCTTGTAACTGTGCTCACACATCCAGTCACGGTAACGGCTGTAAAGACAGAGGGAAGCTCCTCAATGGCAAGATAAAAGCCAGAGGAGTCCCCTCAGTCTATTAAATTGTTCTGCATGAAACAGGGACATCCAGCTGCCTTCTGAGCTCCATACACAGCACAGGGTACCAAAGAGCCCTTGAGACTTGAAAAGGGTGATTTGAAACAAAGGGACCATAGCAGAAGGAGGTAATAGGCTGTCTTCAAGAGGGAGCAGATAGAACTGACACAAGAAGGGAGTGCACTGGCTGCCTAGTGACAGCCACACCTTATGGCCACCTGCACCATGCCCTGTCATCCCTTTTGCTCTGAAGCAGACAGGCTCAGGGAAGTTTTGAGGTTTGCCTAAGATGACACATGAACAAGCAGCAGAATTAGCTTTTGATTCCAGGTCTATCTGATACCAAAGTTACAACAGCTTCCTCCCTGCTCTTTCAGCAGTTCTGAGCACAAATGGAGTTTGTAACAAAGCTTAGGAATGAATGGCCTTTGGTTGAACCTTTCACTATTCAAAAACAAACCAACCAATAAAAGATTAATACTGTAAACTGTATATATAGGCCAAACCTAATCGGACTGAAAAGCAATGACATCCCCAAGGCTCCTAGAGTGCCACTGAGCATAGCCACTCATGAAAGCTCTGTCACAAAAGAAAATCTGTGGCCAGAAACTGAGTATATGCCACACTCTATTTTCCTCCCAGATTCCCAAACTTCCTTGTAGGAAGTCTTACCATAAATACCTGATCATCGGATTTATTTTTTTCCATGAAAGTTCTGTTGGGTCAGCATTTCATGAGGTAAAATTTAGGACAATGATCTCCAAATATCTAAGTGAGCTTCCTGGGGTATGAGGTGACAGTCTAGGAAGAAAGAAGAATGGAGGGTTATAGCTCAGTGTGTCACCTCAGGTTCAGTTTCAGCACCAAAATAAGCAACAGAGATATAAACTGTAGTGACATCCATGAAGTCACTTACTCCCTGGAGCAACCCAGTAAGGTATGTGCAGTGGTAATCCCATTTTACAAATAAGAAAACAAGTTGGAAAGATGGCTCAGTGGTTAAGAGCACTGAGTGCTCTACCAGAGGACCCAGGTTCAATTCCCAGCACCCACATACATGCTGGCTCACAGATGTTTGTAACTTGAGTTCCTGGGGACCCAACAGCCTCACCCAGACATATATGCAGGCAAAGCATCAATGTATATAAAAATAAAAAAAACTGAAGCCCAGAGAAGATAAATAATTTGCATAGGTGACCTAACTAGGGTCATGAGTGCATAGAAATGAGTGCTGGGTACCTATTGGAACTATGTTCACTGAGCTCACTAGGCTAGAGGTGACGATGTCTGCTCCAGGTTCTATCAGTGAAACCAGAAACATCTAGAAATGATCAGAAAGGAGGGCAGTGGAATTAGGGTGGTCTGGCTGCAAGGAGTCCTTTCCAGAGTTTACTTCCCTTTGCAACCTTTGAGGCAGGAGGAACATCAACAGGGAGTCTTAGCTCATGCCCTCCACGGTAGCATTTAATGTTAACCCAGATGGATGCCTCCATGGTCCACACTTGCCCTGTTCATCCTGTGGCTCAGGAGTTTAGGAATAATAGTGGCTAGCTCTAAGTTCATCCATACAAGGCTATGGGCTAAAGCTGCAGCCCCCCTCCACCTCAGCCGCAGAGACCCACCAAAGCCAGGAGCCTCCTCTCTGCTCTACCTGGCCTTGGCCTGGCTGCCCTTTGGGAGTTTGGGTGCAATGACAATCAGCCTGCCAGCTCCTATGGCAAAAGTGCCCAACTGCCAGACCCAGGGCTCCTGGAGACTTTGTTCCCTTGGCAACAAGTCTCACCATGGAGACCACAGCCCCATCCTTGCCCTCTTTGCAAGCTCCCTCTCCACAAGCCTTCCCTGCTCTGTACCCAGTCCTAAGAGCATGTAGGTATAGTGGAGTACAGTAAGGAAGCACACAGCCAACAGGAACAGCCCGGTTCTGAACATCCACTTTATGCCTGAGAAGGCTCTGTGGTGGCCACATCACTGTCTCATTTTGGCTGAAAGCCAGGCAGCTACCAGCCAATGTCTCAAAACTGATCAGTGCAGGAGCATTCAGTGCTTCAGGTTTGGGATCTTTGTTTTTTCTCCCTGTGGCCATGATAGCCTTGGTCCAAAGTCTAGCTAGTACTGGATAGCTGGGTAGATCACACACACACACACACACACACACACACACACACACACACACACAGAGAGAGAGAGAGAGAGAGAGAGAGAGAGAGAGAGAGAGACAGAGAGAGAGACAGAGAGACAGAGAGAGGAGACAGAGACAATTGGCAGCACAAACCATTGCTGCAGCCCTTTGAGGTCTAGGGCAGTGGATCCAACATCAATGGAGGAGTTGACTATTTTAAGCCAGGATTGGAGGGCCCCATGTGGGCACAGGGAGGGTGGCCTAAGGCCTTTGGCTAGCTTCCTGGAAGTCACCATGGCCTCCCTCTTCTCCTCCAGCAGCTCTCAGAGACACTCATTTCCCTGCAAACAGGAAGGAGGTCCTCAGGCCAAGACCTCCAGCAGCCCTAGTTTCCTCCCCTGCCCCCTCCCCTTCTCTACTACATGGGGGAGCCCACCAGATCCTAATTTGTGTACCTACCGGGGATGGCTTCCTAAGTGGGCAAAAGGGAGCCTAAATGTATGCTACTCCAGTAACTCCTCTGCTCCAGGACAGGCTTCTCCTTTCTGGGGGCCTTTTGGTCCCCTCACCAAAGTCTGACTTTTCATATACTTTCCCATTAAGGATGGTCAATGAGTCAGAAGAACAGAGGTGTCCCCAGATTTGATCACAGTAAAGGACCCTGGAGAAAAAGCAAAGAAAAACATGCTAGAACATTGAAATAGCAAACAAATTGGGATTAAAAAAAAAAAAAAAGATAAGGGAATAAATAAATTGATCAAGACAGAGACAAGCAGAGAAAGCCAATAGGCACCAACATTGACTGCAGGGCCTAGATCCAAGAGAGCAGAAACAGCTCAGTGGCAGCTCTGACTAGCCCCCAAGCACAGACCTAGTTCAGAGCTGTGGGGGGCCCACTGGCTGCAGAACTGGAGAGGAATGTGGGGAGCAAGGCTGGGTCACCTCTTGAGGGCCAATCGAGTGCTCTGAGATAAGCTGCCCCTGAAAGGGGCAACAGCTGTGCTGCATGCTCCAGGAGCATGGCAGAGAAGCCCAGGTCCAAGGCTGGAAGTTCAGCACCACCAAACACCCAGCACCTGCCCCTGCCTGAAGGAGTTCCATCAGGCTTCATTGTAGAAGGTCCCAAGTCCCTCTGGCACTTTCTTCCTTGGAGGGCATGCAGCTTCTAAGTGCATTTGTTGGGAATAGCACCAGCCACCAAGAGGCACTTACCTGGCTGCTCCAGTTCTGGCTGTAGTCTTGACTTAAGTATGGAGGATGGGAAGGAGGAGTGGGCACTAAGCATTATGCAGAGCAGGAGCAATGGCAGGTTGGGACACTTAAAAGTACTGAGGTGGATAATTCTGAAATAAACTTCAAGTTGTCCCCATGTGATTCTGTACTGAGGTGTGTGTATATCTGCACGTGTGTCCACGTGCTATCTCCAATGTGTGTGTGTGGGGGGAGTCTACATGTTGCCAGTCTTCAGACACTACCTCCAGTCCCTGGCTCTCTGTCCAGAGCAGTCCTCTGGAAGTACCCAGTCTTTCTTACCCTCACCAGGTGGTCCAGCTTGGTTAGCCACTGGAGGAGGAAAAGCCAGTAGGTCTAGAGAAGGCCCCAACCCCCACCCCATGATGCAGCTGAGGCTCCCGCTGGCCACGGCCTTGACCCAGCACTATGGACTTCTCTGACATTGGCATCGGATCTGAACATCTGGCAGCAGGCTGATAAGAGGTGCAGCGGAAACAGCCTCTGCTGCTGCCAGCAGGCCCGCCCCCTACACTGCCCGGAACAGGGTCTTCACAGCTAGCTTCTTAGTTTTTTCTACCCCCAGCTCCCTGGGCTTTAGTTCATTCTCATTCTCATTCTCATTCTCTCTCTCTCTCTCTCTCTCTCTCTCTCTCTCTCTCTCTCTCTCTCTCTCTCTCTCCTCCCTCTCCCTTCTTGCTCATTTCTTTCTCTACATCTCTTTAAGTTCTCTCATTCTTCCCCTCCACTGTCTATGGGTCTTCTTTACCATCAGCAGGTTTCTCATCACACACACATACATACCCAGCTTCTTTTCTAGCTGTTTCTAACCACTGTCCTTCAGTCGAAACTGTCCCCCTCCCCTCCCTTCCAGTGTCTGGGTCTCTGCTTCTTTTGTCCTTTCTTCTACCTCCAGGAAACAAGTCTGCTACTCGGGGAAAGTCCCTACCTAGGAGTGAGCCTCTAAGCTTTGTTTACATTGGGGAGGCAGCGCTGAATCAGGGCTGTGGCTCTTCTTCCTTGCAATAGGTCTGGCATAGACCCCCAGAATTGCATCTGAGCTTACACAGGAACACAAAATGCCCAGGGCACAGCCAATGGATTGTAGGCTATTATGTCTCAGCTCTCTGCCTTTCCGCTGCTAAGCTGTCTGTCCTTAAATAATTTTAGAGGGATTCCTCTTAACTGAACTGAGTCCTGAACATTGTTCACTGGGAGTGAGATAAAGATACTCTCTACTCCACTCCCAGGATTGTACCAAGAGTTTGAGACGACTAAGCCTAGGTATGTAATGGTTCACAAGGACATAGTGCCATTCCCATGCTCACAACCCCAGCTCCTTCCTTCTCTGTGGTGGAGCACCCCTGTGAGTTAGAGTCAATGGGCCAGAATAGAAGGCAGCCCTGAGAAAGTGGGTATAGCATATCCAAGGTTAATTAGGGAATGAGGAACACCAAGCTTAAGTATTAATGACAGCTAATACCTAGAGAGGACACAACACAAGAAGCTAGTCCTTCAAACAAGCACATAGGAGCCTTCTACAAGAACAAGCATTCAGAGGACTGATCTCTAAGATATATAAAGAGCTCAAGAATTTAGATCCCAAAACCTTGAATAACCCTATCAAAAAATGGGGTTCAGATCTAAAAAGGGAATTCTCAGCAGAGGAACTACGAATGGCTGAAAGGCACCTGAAAAAGTGCTCTTCATCTTTAGCCATCAGAGAAATGCAAATCAAAACAACTTTGAGATAC
>PVIH01004007.1:128696-148604 GCA_004025045.1 Sigmodon hispidus | reverse complement strand
AGTATAGTGGATAATGGCACCCACGGTACAGTATAGTGGATAATGGCACACACGGTACAGTATAGTGGATAATGGCACGCACGGTACAGTATAGTGGATAATGGCACCCACGGTACAGTATAGTGGATAATGGCACCCACGGTACAGTATAGTGGATAATGGCACCCACGGTACAGTATAGTGGATAATGGCACCCACGGTACAGTATAGTGGATAATGGCACGCATGGTATAGTATAGTGGATATATATATTTGCATGGGGATTTGATTTAGTGTTTTGTAAATAAAGAAAAATCCCTAGGTAAATATAAATATAGAAATTTGTATGTGTGTATGTTTATGTGTGCAAGCTGCAAAGGAAAATCCAAGTTTCATGCAGAGACTAAACACAGAAGGGTCACTGTCTTCTTAATTTCATTTCTTGTTTGGTTTGTGTGTGTGTGTGTGTGTGTGTGTGTGTGTGTGTGTGTGTGTGTGTGTTTCAAACAGGGTCTCTGTAGCCTGGGCTGGCCTGAAACTCCCCATGTAGCTCAGGCTGGCCTCCAACTAACAATCCTCCTGTGTTAGCCTCCCCATACGGGGTTACAGGAGGCAGCACTGTACCTGGATGGATGGGTATCTTATTGAGCCCTGGCCAGGGTGCCTCTCCAAGGAGACATTCAAGGTACCAACTGCTATCAGACATGATGTGGAAGACAGGAGTCCAGGCAAGGGGTCAAGGAAGGAAGGCAATGCTAGAGATCGCATAACCCTGCTGACCAAGAGTTGACTGCCTTACCCTGATGCAGCAGGCTTGTACTCACCCCCAAGCAAATCCCTAAGAATCAAAGTCAGTGGAGATCAGTGGCCCTGGGATGCAGTTTTCTTGTACACTACCCCCCTCACAGGCCATGAAATTGTCACTTTCTCTGCTCGATCTGTCCCAAGCTGTGAAATGATCTGTTCTCTGGGGTCAAGTGATCATTTGGCATCCCTCCTGGGGTCTGGGGTTGGGAAACAGTGGTATTTAAAAGCCATTAACAACTGACATCTATTAATTAGTATTTGGCTGCTTCTGTTTCGCTTTCATTCATATTGCTCTATGTACCCGGCCCTGGCCCAGAGAAGGGGAGATCTCATCTCCCAGCAGAGAGGTAAGTTGGGGTAGAGACCTCTCTTATAAGCAGAGGAGACCCTGAGCCACAGGGCCCAGACCATCTGACAATGCCCATGAGGCTCTCATTCCATGTGTGAGTCTGGAAATGCAGAGCTCAGCTCTGTGCCAGGTGGTAGGGCCCCATAACCATCTGCTTCAAGCACCCCTGCCACTGCCACTATTGCCATTGTGGGGATGTCAACCCTGTGCCTAGGAGGTGGTCCTCCTCATCACAGACCTTAAATCCTACAGAATCCATAAGGAAAGTCCTCCTGGAAGCCAAGGGGTGAGGAAGGACGCTAAACAGCCACGCTCTTCTGACTGGCTGCAGGCAGGAACTAGATTGAGGGGACCTGCGCTCCTGCAGGCCCTGCTGCCTCTAGGAAGGCAGGCAGTAGGTAGCTTTGCAGGCAAGGAGACTCTAGAAACATGAGGGCACTGATCTTCAGCTTCTGGGATAACAAAAAGGAGCTGAGGAAAGGGGTCTCCTTGTGGAACCAGACCACCTGAACACTAACTGAGTGATGGGAACCGCCACTAGAGAACACAGGTGCCCTCAAGATCTCTGAGCAGTCAAGTGACCTCCAAGAACTTGCAAAGTTCACTTGGAGCTGCTGAGGGGGATGGAAAACTAGCAATCTGAGAGTGAGGTAAGGCCGGGTTATTCCCCAGTGGGCAGTGAAGTCAGGAGCAGAGGTGCAGGACATGGTGCCCAATGTGCAGTGACAGAGGAAGGAGAGGACTCCCTGGCTGGGCTCCTGCAGGCTGGGGGTGGGGCGCTGTCCCAGGAGAGGGAATGGTGTACAGAGGGAAGCTACAGACTTCTGAGCTGGCTGTGAGGTGGGCATCACTTCTTACCATCTGGACTTCAGGGGGTGGCTCAGCAGAAAAGCCATGAGGGAGCAGTTTGGGAGGACACCAGAGTAGGGTCCTCAGTGTCGGGGACATGAGCCATGGGGCATGTGAGAGCCTATAGAAGCAGTAGCCACCTCCTGACTGAGAATGACACCACAGTCTTATGCTCCTTTGGACCCTCGAGTTCAAGGCCTGACTCCTGCTGACTGCTAGGGACACGTCAAGAAGTCAAGGGGCTGTACTGCAGATGGGAAGGTCAGCAAAGCTGAGCCCACAGAGCCTTTGACAGCCTTAGAAGGGAGCTGGGACCAGCATCTGCTAATCTGTGGGAAAAGGACTCTTAGGACTCAGAGGTGACCAGACCAAGACATAGCCAGGCCTCCAGCTGGGACCCAGGGACTTCCTCTAGCAGCTGGCCAAGGCAGCAAGAGTAGGAGCCTCCCATCTGAGCAGAAGGCTCTGGAAGGCTTGGGGTGAGGTGGGGTGGGGGAAGGGGAACCTTTAGTTTTTGTTCAAAACAATGACCACCAAGAGGTTTTGATGCCTACAATTTTTGACTGTTGCTAAACTTAGCACATAGGGTGGGGCAGGCACAGTGATACACAGCCTTGCCAACTATGATTTCAAACTCTGGTCCCTTGTTTAACTCCTATTTATACTCCTACACAAATGAGGGCCTGCCTTCCAGGGGCCTTGTCATGGGAGAAAATCAAATTACTTCCAATCCACAAGGGTTTAGAAGTCAGTGAGACCCATTCATGACCCTGTTAGTACTTTACACCTAAGCCTGAAAGGATTGAGTTGGATTCTCAGGAGAAACCAAACGTGATCTACCAGAGTTCATAGAGTCCTAACCAGGACCACACCACAGTCTACCCAAGTGTAAAGAAGGCTTGATTCTCAGCAAACCCTTGCTAAGAGAAAATATTCTAAACTCTGTCTCAGTTTACATTATCTCCTCTCTCAAAAGGCTGGCCTTGCCAGGCAGTGGTGGCACATGACTTTAATCCCAAGACCTGGGGAGGCAGAGGCAGGCAGATCTCTGTGAGTTCGAGGCCAGCCTGGCCTATAGAGCGAGTTGCAGGACAGCCATGGCTGCACAGAGAAAACCTGTCTCAGAAAACAAACAAACAAAAGGTTGGCCTTGAGGAGTCCAGTAGTAAAGTGCCTCTCACTCTTGTCAGTCAGAGGACTCAAAGGATTCCCTGGTCCCCTCAGATATCACCTCTTCTGAGAGTCACCCTCCACTGTCACCTCAGCACTACATGCCACATCTTTCTTCTCTGAGACAAAGCCCACTGTATAGCCCTGATGGAGTAAAGCTCACTATCTAAATGCAGCTGGCTCTTATAGTGATCCTCCTGCCTCCCATGTGCTGGGAATATACTCTACAGGAAGGGAGGCTCCCAGGAATCCACAAGAATGACCCCAGCTAAAACTTCAAGCAGTAGTGGAGAAGGTGCCTGAACTGGCCTTCCCCCATAATCAAATTGATGACCACCCTAATTGTCATCATAGACCCTTCATCCAGCAACTGATGGAAGCAGATGCAGAGACCCACAGCTAAGCACTGGGTCAAGCTCCCAGTCCAGTTGAAGAGAGGGAGAAGGGATTATATGAGCAAAGGGGTCAAGAGCATGATGGGGAAACCCACAGAGACAGCTGGCCCCAGCTACTGGGAGCTCACTGACTCTGGATTGACAGCAGGGGAACCTGCATAAGACTGAACTAGGCCCTCTGAATATGGGTGACAGTTGTGTGACTTGAGCATTTGTGGGGCCCCTATCAGTGGGACCAAGATTTATCCCTAGTGCATGAACTGGCTTCTTGGAGTTCATTCCCTATAGAGGGATGCCTTGATCAGCTAGAGGGGAGGGGCTGGGTCCTACCTCAACCTGATATGGCAGACTTTGTTGACTCCCTATGGCAGGGAAGCCTTGCTCTCTTTGAGAAGTGGATGGTTAGGTGGGGTGGGAAGAAGCTGGGGGTGAGTGGGGGGGGAAGAAAGGGAAATATGGTTGCTATGTAAATAAAATAAATTAAAAAAGAACCTTTTAAATTAAAAAAATGTCAGAAAAGAAACCTTAAAAGTAAGTGAATTTGAAGTCTTGTAGCATCATGACCATCAGTCATTTCCTGGATCTAGAAAGTGATACAATCTGCTTACTGGGCTTCCAAGCACCAGGGTTTAAAGTCAGAAAGAATCTTCCAACATTATTTAGTTTTGATTCAAATGTTTTCAGGCCTTAAGAGCACTTCCACACCCCATCCCTGGTGCTGGAGGTGGAACCCAGGGCCTGTGGCATGCGTCAGTAAACACAATTCCTACTGAGCTACATTCCCCTGCTGTCCAACAGTGTAATTCACACAGGACTCTGGTATGTTCCCACTGCAAAGGCCCCACCTCCTGCCAGTCCACCACCAGGCTAGGACACCAGAAATGCTGCTCTCTTCTGTTAAGTCAAGGCATACCTTCGGAATCACTCTATGCAGGAGAGGTTGTTTGCTTTAGTTTATAGATTCCAGGAGCATTTCAGCTGACATGATATCCAGTGTCAGTTTCCAATGGGGCAAATGTCTCTGCACATACCCATTGAATCTAATCACTAATTTTAAAATTGACTTATTTTTAAGGGTTTTTTTTTGGAGGATTGTTTTTTGTTTTCATTTTTGTCTTGTTTTGTTCTCACATCTTATGAGTGTTTTGCTGCATGTGTGTGTGCCACGTGCGTGCCTAGTGCCTTCAGACGTCAGAAAAGGGCATCAGATCCTCTGGAACTGGGATTACTCACAGTTGTGAAGCAGCATGTAGGTTCTAGGAAATGAACCTGGGTTCTCTGCAAGAGTTGCAAGTGCTCGTAACTGCTAAGCCATCCCTCCAGCCCAAATCTGAAAGTGTGTCTTTTGATCTCCTGTTCCTGTCTATTTGCCCCCTCTATTCTGGGGCTGGAACCCGTTTACCCTAAGAGCCCCCTGAGCACACTGTCACCCTGTGCACACCCTCACCCGTGCATACCCTCACCCGTGCACACCCTCACCCCTGAGCACACCCTCCCCCCTGCTCAGTGGAGGAAGAAGGAGTCTGACGAGCTGATTTGAGGGGTCTTTGGCCTCTGGCAGAAGGCCCTTAAGGACCCCCATGTAAGCACTGAATTGGACACTTGAGTTGAGTAGTGTCTCAGAGCAACTAAGGTCCCTGAGTTCCCAGGGGTGTCTGTGATTGCATGAATCCCCATCCAGCAGCTGGACAGACACATGCTCAGGAGACCAGGCATGGTGCCAACTGCAGTTGAAAGCCCAATGGAGCCACAGAAACTGCCCCTCCCCAAGCACTCAAGATTCCAGGAGTCCTACATCAGGAAACCCAAAGGCCTCTTCTGCTCCTCAAAAATTACCCTGGGTCTCCATTTCCTCATCTGTAAAGTACAGGTGCCAGGCTGGGCAGGGTGGCACATGCCTTTCTTTAATCCTAGCACACAGGGAAGCCAATGACAGCCTGGTATACATAGTGAGTTAGGTAGTTCCAAACAGCAGGGCTCTGTAGAGAGACCTTGTCTCAAAAACCAAGACAAAAAAAAGGGAGGGGGGAGCCAATGCCATGTGCTGTCCAGGAGTCCAAGGCACACAAGGAAAGGTGCTCTGTGACAGGAACAGGACCCTCCTGGGCCTAGAGAGTCCAGTCCCTCAGTGAGGAAGGGGACCGGGAAGGGTCCACAGGATCCCAGCTACCACCCCAGCCCTTCACAGCAGGGTGAAGACAGGGCTATTGGCCAGGGACAGACAGACTGTGGAGGAACTCTGCCCTCCAGCCATGGTAGAGCTCCCACTAAGAGCCAGGCTTCAAACTCAGCCCATTCCCTGTGGAGCTAGGTATAATGGTCTGCCCACCCTCCCAAGGAACTGCTATGCCTCCAGCCCCAGAGAGGGCAGAGAGGTCAGGCTCTCTCCTCAAAGCTCTCTTGGTCCTTCTCTGCCTCCTGGGCCTCCCAGGAGTCAGACAGAAAAGCCACAACCATTGGCCAGCAGGGACCTCCCTGAAGAGCATGGGAGTTGACAAGCTGCCTTTCCCCATCATCTCCTTGAACTGACCTACCCTGAGTCCAGTCAAGAGGGTGCTGTGCAACCCACATACCCTCAGGGTAGGAGGAGTAATTCCAGGTCTATGAAATGCATTATCCAGGGTCTCCATCCTGGCCCCTCTGCTAGTAGCTGCTAGCAACAACAACTTTACCAAGAAAGGCCTTGACAGGTAACCCCACCTCTACCAGCACGCTGTCCTAAAACAATGCTCAGTAGCTCTGAATTACCCAAATCAATTACTCCAAGGAAGAACTCGGGCAGAAACTAGAAGAAAAATGGCAGGTAATTCCCACTGGCAAGTAATTGGTCCCTTGAGAATTTCAAATAATAAAAGCAGAATTGAAAAGAAAGCATTTCCCCTTGAAAGGCAAGGAGAGACTGTTCATGGATAAACAGAGACTCCATCCCACCCCGGCTGCCATTCCCTGCAGGGGAACCCCCACGAAGCCACCAGGACCCATGAGGGGTGGGTGAAGTGGAGCCAGTTTCAGATGTCTGACCCGACCGAGGGAACACTTGATTCTCATGTGCCTTGGGTTGTTTGGTTAGGGTTCAAGTGCAGTTGGTTTCTATACTCCAGGTGGTCTGGTCTCTCATTCAGGACGGAAGCTCTTCCAGAGTAGGACCCTAGTTGTCATTCCTTGCCCTCCCTGCACCTGACCATAGTACCCCCAGAGAGGAGTACCCATGTCCTCAGGTGGTGATGGACGGACGGGTACCCTGTGTACCTGCAGCCAGTTATTGCACCCTTCAGGCCTCAGTTTCCCTAACTGTAATGTGGGAAATGTTATCAAACTTTAATTTAAGTAGAGGTGGCCTTTGTGCATGCCACTTAAGGGCATCACAGAGACTGCCTGTTGGCATTCTAGGAAGAAAGACTACTGTAGTCAGGATTGGGAGGTTTCTGGAATACAACAAATCAGCCACAGTAGGATTTCTCGGAGCTTTTTAAATCACTAATGTAGACTGGCACTCCACAATGGACCATGACGAACATGGCCTTTTCCTTACCAGTGAACTATTCACGACACAGACCAGGCTCACAACGGTGGCAGTCACTGGGTACAAGGACAGAACAGGGCATTAAATGGGTGGTTGGAAGGTCACAAGAAGTTTTCACAAAGGGCACATGTTCTCATGTTCTGTAAGTTCCTAAAGAAAGGGGAAGGAGCTGTGGGCAGATACAGGTGGTCCCAGGAGTCCTGCTGGGTCCTGGCTGTCCCCTGCCAGGGAGGAGAAAAACTTCCTGAACACAGGAAGGTCTAGAAGTACAGAAAATGGGAACGTTCCAAACTGCCTGACCGAAAAATAATGTCTCTCTTAGAGCTCCTTTCCACAGGGCAGGCATTGTGGGCAACAGCTCCCAAGTTCTCTCCTGGCCTTGCTCTGTATCAAGGTGACACAGCGCTTCAATTCAATGGGGCAGAGACTCGAGGATCCCAGTACAACTTCAGACCATCGTACTTAACCACTGCACTTCATACTTGCTCACCTAGAGCCATGAAGCAGAGAAGGAGCTAGTGACACCATCAGTGTGGGAAGGAGTCACTGATCCCTGCTCATAAGAAGCCTCCTTGATTTTTTTATTTATATCCCTACTGAACAGCACTTTCTAGATATCTGCCTAGGCCATTCATTTTAAGTATTTAAAAGGATATCATCCATCCACGAGCGAGCATGGGTTCCCAAGTGGGATGCTGACATTGAAAAAAACACATGGCTGAACCCATCAGCACCTCGGCAAGACTCACACTTCCTGGTGCATGGCTGCTGGGAGTCACAGGACCTGGGAGGAGCTGTCACACACAGATGGACATGGACCTGAGGAAGGGGTGCCACTATCATTCCAGATATGAACACAACAGTCACTTCCATCAGAAGGAAGAAGTCACCAGACCCTTCCTGTCCCCGTACTGGAAAGGAAGCAAAATTATGTGCCTTAATTCAATTAGGTAATTAACTAGACAATGTGAAGAGAAATTCCAGTGAGGATATAAATACTCTAAATCGCTGCCATGGGTGAAGCAGATGTCAACAGCAAACAGGAACTCCAACTCCCGGGGAGGGGAGGACCGAGGTGGTGGAGCTGAGGTGTGTCCCTCCTGGGTGGTTTATAATTACCAGGGCCAGCCCTGATAAGCAGTTTGTAAGCCTTACCTCACCTAAGTAAGTATCAAAACAACTGTGAAGAACGTGGGAGCATTTGATGGAAACTGAGGCAAAGGGGTGGGATCGGGCCTGCCTGTGGATACACAGTAGCAGAAACAGGTCCCACCGGGAGGTCCTTCTGATCCTGTCCTCAGAGTATGCACAAGACAAAATGGGCTCTCTGGTTATCTGTCCTCAAGGGCCCCTGTCGGGCCAGGCCTGCGGCTTTCTACATCCCAGAAATAAAGGAAGGCTGTGGGGTGGCTGAAATCAGGCAAGCTGGGAAAGAGTGACCTGGACAAACCTGCTTGCTGCAGTTTGGGCACCTGTCCTGGGATGGCTTAAGGCTACATCTCTGAAAAGCACCCCGACTTCCCTGCCCCAACAGTGTGGCCTACAAAGAGCCAACCGCGACTCCTTTAGCCCACCCACCTCTCCCCTACAGCTACAGCTGGGGGCTTCAACCCACACTTACTGCTATCAGGACAGCCCCAGAACTTCAAGCACCCCACCCCCATCTCTACTTGCCAAGCTCACTCCCTTGAAACCCACATTTAGAAAAATCATTTTGTTTGGGTGACTTAATTCTATCCTCACCCCAGACCCCATCCTTCCAACCAACCCATGTAACTTTCCAAGAAAAATAAGATTATATAAAAAATATAATTTTCTAATTCAGGTGGTTCTACACAGAACTTTGCTGGGGTAGAAAAAAAGGTGCTGGAAAAGGCATTGTCCAGAGGAACTCTCAGCCATTAAGCGGTCTTCTTAAAGTCCCTTCGAAGAAAAGCAGTGACTAGCCGAAGCCCTAGTATTGGTCACATGTTTGCTGTGCATGTGGACTGTGTTCTTTCCATGTCTACTTTGAATCTAACAGTCACGCCCATCCCCACCATAGGCACCACTGTCCCGAGGGCCGCCTTGATTTGACTGAGGCTGCAAAACAATAGGAACCCCAGGGACAAACCCCAGACCACCATCCACTGCCACTCCTCAGTGGGACCTCTGCGTACCTCCCAGACTACCTTGTGGGGACAAGGCAGTATCCCAAGCCCAAAGGCCATCACAGACCCAGTTCCGAAGCAATATCTTACCAATCAGTCCATGGAAAGTGTGACACCATGCTTGAATGCTGGCTATAGAGATGGGTAAATAATTGACACCAACTCCCCCTAAGGACAGCAAGCTACAGGGATGGAAAGAGAGGGGGGTTTCCTGCTTATCCTCCCCTCTGTTAAGCTCTGTTTCTGCTTCCACACCCCCTCTTGAGGCCGCCACACAGATAAGCAATGCACAGCCATATGCTGAAAGCTGTGGCAATATAAGGACCTGTATGCAAATCACACCCCGGCCCTTCCACACCTGGTGACCTTGAACAAGCCCCAAAGATCCCAAGGCCTGAAATGAGACTCTGGATTGATGCTCAAGAAGCCTGCTGCTCAGCTTTAGGAAGTGCTCAGAAAGTGCGAGCTGATGGATGGGCATCTGTACTATATCCCAGAGAGATCATGTGCCTTGCCTGGGCTCACACTGCCAGCACGAGGCACAGCAAGTACTGACATCAGGTTCCAGGTCTGATCTAATCCCTTTCTGGACCCCTCTACAGGGAAGCTATGAGAAGACATAGCTCAAATAGTTTATTATGCCCCAGTGGATTTCCCAGGCCTACAGTTTACAGGTCAAGTACAAAGTCCCAACCAACAGGTTTGTTTTTCTACACACACACACACACACACACACACACACACACACACCCCAGCAATGGCTCACAGTGAAGTTACCGAACCTTGGCATCCTCCCCCATGCAGAGGTGAGTGGTGAGCTCATGCCTGTGACTAAACCACACACTGACGCCAGCCAGGAGCCCTCTCTGGGAACCCAAAGACTTGGCTTCTAGCCCCAGGAGGAGTCAAGGCTGCAAAACCAGGGTTCTAACAGAGGTGGGGATCCCCAGATCCTGTTGAGATATGGATGGCTGCACCTTGCAGTCAGGGGCCAACAGGGGCTTGGAGGTCAGGGTTTGGACCCTAGTTCAGACATGAACTTAGAAAGTTTTAGGGCAACCTGACCTCTAAGGCTGGTTCTAATGATAAGCAGCGCAGCTGATTTCTTGTTCATTCAGATCCTGTGATGGATGTCACTACACTGCTCACCCGCCACGGCAGCCATGGCTGAGGTGGGGAAGAAGCAGAGCCCCAGGCCCTGAGAAGCAAAGAAGGCAAGGCTGAGGGAGGGTTGGGCAGGGAGCCTGGACAAGTGGGCCTGGAAGGGAAGTAGAATGTGCTGGGCTGAGAGGCTGAAAGCTTGTCAGAGTGCAAAGTTTTGAGAGTGTCCTGCAGAGGTTCCTGTCAGTCAGGAGGAAAGAGTCTTGGGATGCAGCCCTACCCCTGTGCACTTCCTTTCTCCCACCTCAGAACTGGACAACCTGGACCACCTCCTTTAATTACCAGAAAGAGCTGAGAACTCATGTACAGGTTTCCCCAAAGCTGGCTCTTCCCAGACAGCAAAAAATGGGGTCTCCTGTCGCCAGGAGGGGTAGGGAGCAAGCCAACCTTAGAACACTAAGTTTACAGGAGTACCCACATACAAACAGCACACATGCTCCCCTCTAGCGCAGGTCTCCACCATGCTCTATGACCTTCGGATGCTCCTCTTCGAGTGTAAAGGTCATGTTCCTAATCTTTTTGGGTTTGTTTGATTGCTGAGGACCAAACCAGGGCCATGTATATGCCAGCCACTGAGAACTTTCTCCCTTCTCTTTGTTTTTTTTGGTTTGGTTTGGTTTTTGAGACAGGCTCTCATCTGACTAGGTAGCTCAAGCTAGCCTAGAATTGTTTCCTATGTTGACCAGACCTTCCTCAGACTCTGTACTGAGGAAGACTTCCTTTACTCTGTTGTAAACTGCAACCCCTAGCCCACAATCCTTATTACATCGTCAAAGGTCCTCAATTGGAGGTCCTTGGGTACTTTTCTCCCTCAGTCTCATCACTCCTCCCTGATCTAGCAGGGCACAGCTTGCTGCTGCCCTCTCACCCCCAGCCTTGGCCCTTCCTGCCACCTTTGTTATTGGCCTATAAATACTTTCACATGACCCACCACTCCTGCAGTCTGCTTCTCAGAACTCAGAGACTCGGGACACACTTGGATTCTGCCATTAACTTCTGGAAGCAGTGTCTGTGTCCAGCAAGAACCAGGCTGCGCCCCTCTGTGCTCTCATGAAAGCTGGCAGCCCAGCCCCCACCCACTTCAACAGCAGCAGCATAGCCACTCAAGGGAGATAATGGGGCCAGAGTGCTCTGCAGAGCCTCAAGTGTGACACACACCCAAGGGATTACAAAGTCTATTTTTAACTTCCCACATCCTGACCGAAAACAAATCCCTCACACACCTCGCCAATTCCTATTGGGGTGACAGGGCCTTTTAAGAATGCTCTCCTCCTGGAAGTAGCGCCAGCCAGTGTTGAAGGCTGATGGCGGTCCCTCTGCCGGGAAAGGCCCTGAGGTCTCTGCTCCAACGGCTGCCAGCTTTCACTATGTCTGGCTAGGTCCTCACTGTTCCTGGCAAATAGCTATTTCCTAGTGGACTCAGTTGTCATGTATTTTCCATGACAGCCATATTTCCATCACAGCAAATGCTGAGAAAGACCACACTTGTTCCTCTGTCTGTTCCTTTACCCAGTGCCCCTCCTGGCTCTTCTCTAAGGAGTCTCCTCTGGGGCCACCTACAGGAGTCAGTCCTGAGGGAATTGGCCTCTAGGGACAAAGGCAACCTGAAAAGAACATTCATTAGTAAAGGTGGGGGACTTCGGGGCTTCAAGGTTTCCAATTTGTGCAACGGAGTTATGGAACACCCTATCTCCTATCCCTACAGGATTCTCAAGACAGTTTTCAATGGGAACTAGCCTTTATGGCCTACAAGGAGATGGGACACAGGTCTTCCATATGTCAGCAAGCCCACTTGTGTGGGTGTTAACTGTACTGAGAGTGGATCCCCAGGCAAGCATCCTTCCATACAGCTACAACCTCAGCCCCAAACTGGTTCGTGCTTTCTGTCCTCCCAGGCCTCCCTCTGCTCACACCCACTATAATGAGAAGACCAGCCAGGACAATGGCCTAAACAGGAATATCTCAAAGGGCAAACCCTGCCTCAGAGGGACACCACAAACAGCCTTTCCTGGTGAGGTGCACTGAAGAGCAGCAGGGAAGCAGGAACATGGGGGAGATGGTGGTGCTCAGTTGGTAGAGTTTGCATGAAGCCCTGGTTTCTACCCCAGCACTACTTAATCTAGGCATAATAAATAGCACATGTCTGGAGTCCCAGCACTTGGGAGGTGGAGGCAGGAGAATCAGGAGCTCAAGCCTCTGCTACACAAGGGTCTACAGCCATACTGGGCACAGTAGTTCTCATGTACCAGCATGTGGTTCATACTTAGGTAATAACCTGCTGGGCAATCATGCAGTGATAGACAGGGAAGGATGTTCCAGAAGCCTCAGGAACAGACCATAATACCGGAAGCCCAAAGAGCATAGGGAAGTGAGCCGAAAGAAACATCAAAGGCACACAGACTTAGGCCCTGATGCTGTGTGTGGGGCACAACCACTATAAAAGGGAACGAGATTCATGACAGGGCCAGGGAGAGCCTGGGAAGCTGGAGCTAACAGGGGAGGCTTCAGGAAGCCTTGCTGCTAGGCACCCCGGGCACAAGATACAGGCATGGCATGAGCCTGAGACGGCTTGCTCCCAGAAGCAGGGGAGGCTGAAGGGAAAGAGATGGTAACGAGAGGTGCTACACACTGGCCCTGGCTCCTCAAGCCTGGGACGGAGACTCTAGCTCCCATTCAGGAATCCCAGTCAGGAATCCCAGTTGCCTCCACTATCATCTTCTTACAGTGTCCTGTGTGCAAAAGTCTATTTTGTTCTGAAGAAGGCAACTTCATCTGGGCCCTGACCCATTGGGGTACTCCTCCTCAGAGATGCCAAGGAAGGTCATGGCTAGAAGAGTTCAGCCATTTAGCTGAACAGCCCCATCTCTCTTCCCTTTCCATCTGAGGAGCCTAAAGACACAAAGGAACCTCCCAGGTCATATGCCTTATTGTCCAGGCCCTCCAACTTCTGGACAAGATCTCTAACATCAAAGCCACCGCAGGATGAGCAGGAAGACCATGAAAAGGCACAGTGCAAAGGAGGTCTATGTATAACATCAGGGGACATGAGTTCAAGTCCTGGCACAACCACTTTCTACAAACCACTCTTCCCATATAAACACATCTGGGCTTTAGTCGTTCACTTCCTGTCCCTGCACTCCAGAGACCTCATCCATAAAATGCATTTAATAACTCTGAGTCTCCAAAGGGGATCAGAGGGTTTTAAGGCATAGGAAGGCATTGTCTGCCACAGAGCTAGGAGGGCAGAAATGTGCCGCTGGAAAGCTCTATGTCCTTCCCACCACAGCCTGCCTAGCCCTCAGAAGAAACAAGTCCCCAGAGATAACTTCCAGAAAGGATGGATTTAACAAGTGACACACCTACCCCATGTCTCCTCCAGAGGCTCAGGCACAGCTAGAAAGGTCGGAGGCACCCAAACCGGAATGAGGAGAAAGAGGAAGGAAGGTCACACGAACCTCTCCAATGTCCCCACCTCTGTGACTGAGTACAGGGGTCTCAGCAGTGACCATGATAAAAAGCATCCCAGCACAACAGCAGACCTAGACAGAAGGACACATACAAGTGTACACACACACACACACACACACACACACACACACACACACACATCAAGGTAGGCATTCAAACAGGGTCAAAGGTAACAATTAGAAGCACAGACTGTATGGCTATTGCTGCGTTTGGGGTACAGCCTACCTCTGTCACTGACAGAATGACCTTTGGTAAGTCCCTTCCTCATGACAGACCCAGATTCAGCCTTGCACAGTTGTCATAAGAATGCAGTGACATGTGTGTAATTTCCCTACCACAGGGCTGGTACATAAGAAACAATAATGGTGTTTGTTATTCAGCTCCACTGTCCTAAGTGCCTAAGGGAAAGCAGAGAAAGCCAGGCCCGGGGACCCACAGTGAATACTTGAGCCACAGAGACACCTGAAGGGTGTGAGAACATTCAGTGGGTAACAGGAACCCAGATTTCCATTCTGAACAGCAAAAATGTTTTAGCTGACTAGAGATGCTCACTCATAAAGCCAACACCTCCAGAGTTCCCTGTCCCTGGAGGACCTGAGCAAAGGGGCTAGTTGTGTCTCAGGTGCAGATGCAGTCCAGGGAAGGGACACTGTAGGGCAGGAGTCTAGAGCATCCCAGTGAAGGCTGGGAGCAGGTTCTGCACTTTGGCCCCTCTCTCACGCATGCTAGTTGGTTCTTCACTGCTTGGGGTCTTGAGAGGCAAATGAGAGGTGCTACACACCCTTCACCAGGAGGTCTTTACAGTGATCACCTGCACTGTCAAAGGTTCAACCTTCTGACACATTCATAGCAGCAAAAGGAAGTAGTGGGAGAATTTGCAACCTGGGACCTACAATCATCTGCCCTTAGGCATGTGTGCACATTTGTTCCTGAGAGGACCCATGTGCTTCAGGCACCAAGCTCTTCAAGTTCCAGGAGATGGTTTCTCTGAGCCTGTGAGCAGGTGCCCATTAGATTCTTTTGACAGATCCTTTGAACTCAGAGAGCTTAGGGAGACTGCCCAAAGACACACAGTGAGCTGAGATTTGAAACCACATTCTCTAGATTCTGGAGCTGGTTGTTAGGTCTGGTTAATTCTTAGGTGCACAATTTTTAGGTCAAGAAAATAGAATGGAGTTAACACTAAGGATAAACGTTTCTTACGACCCTCAGTGGCCACTCACTGATAGTTAAAGCTTTTAAAGTACACTTCCCTTCTGCTACCTCAAGGGCTGACGGAGACCGGATAAAGCACACTTGCATCACAGAAAGCTCAGAGGACCAAACCCAGAAAAGCTTGCACTCCTCACCATGCTGGAACCTGGGAATGTGGTGGCTTGGGTCTCTCTCCCCATGCTACGAGCAGCTCAAGGTATATTCTGCGAATGAAGGGTGCGGCTGGAAGCAGGCCAAGGAAAGAGAGCCGCCCACCTGCATCCTTAGCAACCCCACTAGCTAGCAATAAATACAAACTCCCCAAACTTGGTGGGGCACACGGGAAGGACAGTGTGTGTGTGAGAGAGAGGGGATGTCTTAAATTTGTGGGTCAGTGGAAACTTCTGGAATTAGTAGACTGGAGAACCTTGTACTCCAACTCCTGTAGACCGCAGGCCCCAGCTGAAGGTGCCTCCTTGGTGCCACCTGTGCTTTGCTTTCCAGAGGAAAGCGTCAGCCCTGCGCCCCACTGTGGTCAGGGATAGACCAGAAACCAGCAGTTCATAGGGTCCAACAAGACTCAGAGGTCCCACAGGAGAGCAGAAACGAGAATTAAATAAAGCGAAGCTTAGGCGTGCTCCTCAGTCCTGTAGCTATGAGGTAACAAGGTCCTCCAGAATACCCGACTCGGATCCCTGCAAGTAGGGTCCCCTCAACTTGACCGGCGCTCTTCGGTCATTAATTACCTCTATGTGTTGGCCTGGCCTCTAGGCAATGCCATCCCAAAGGCAGCGGAGTCGGAGTAGCCCAGGGCCAGTGATGCGTAGTCACCAAGCCTCCGGGTCGCGGGGTTCTGGGCTGCCAATTCGGCGGCCGGAAAGTTTCCGTGGGGCCGGCTGGACCGAGCGGAGCGGGCCGGGCTGGAGCGAGTTCCGGCCGGCTCCGCGCCTCCCGCGGCGCCGCGGCTCTCCGCTCCCCGGACACTCGGCCGGCCCTTCCCTGCCAATCGCAGGCCCCGCAGCCGCAGCTCCGCCCGCCCACGGGCCCCCGAGGGGGCGGACGGGGAGGGGCGGGGGCGCACCTGTTTGGTCGATCGACCCCACATCTCCGCCACCCGCCCGGCCGGCCTGGGCAGGGCTGCCAGTGCTCGCCCCCGCCCGGGCCTGGCCGGGGTCCAGGCGGGGCCACACGCCTCTCCTCTGGCCCTGCTCAGCCCGGTCCAGCACGCGCGCGGCTTCAGCCCGCCTTTCTGGGTCATTCCCCGCCTCCCTAGCTGTAGCCCAGGGACAGAAAGATGACCAAGGCTTCTCTTTGCCCTGCCACCCTCTAACTGCGCCCTCCTGCATCGTCCCCGGCGCGCTGACCCCCTAAACTTTCCCATACTTCCAGCACCAATCTCCAGCTTCGAGCTTGGAGGCAGGTACCAGCGCGTGAGAAAAGGGCGGCGATTACGATGTCGCTGGGAAGGCACTGCAGTGCCCCTACCCACATAAACTCCGAAGCACCCCAATTCGGCGGGCTCGATGCCCCCCAACTTCCTTGGCCTACACAGATATCATCGCCTCATTTTCCGCAATAGAAACACTGAGATCAGAAAGGGCCGAAACGCTTTTCGAATCTGACCACAGGTGAGTAGATAAAGTTTGCTTGGCTCCTGTCCCCGAAACCTGAGGATGCCTGGGTCCGCCTGGCCTGGCCCCGGAGCACCACGAGTGGCCTGGAGGGGAGGAGGCGGAGGCCCGCGATGGTGCGCGCCCGGCCTTACCTCGGCTGCAGAGCGTGTCCCCGCAGAGCGCGCCCGCGGGAGGACCCAGCAGCGGCAGGGAGGCCCAGGCGAGCGCTCGGGAGGCCGAGCGCCCAGCGCCCATCCCGGCCGGAGTTGGCCCTTCCACTCTTCGCGGCACCTGTGGCGCCAGCGCTGCGCAAGCGGCCTGGGCCTCGGGGGTCGAGCCCAGGCTTGCCGGGGCTCCCCCGGGCTCTTCGCTCTGTCCTGGCTCGGACTCCCACGGCGGTGCCGCGGACCCAGACGGGAGCAGGCTGTCCTGGACAAGACGCTATTTTTAGCGGGAGCTGCTCTCCTAGTCCGACAGACAGAACCAGTTAATTGGGCCGTTGGGGAAGGGCCTGTCCGGGGAGCTCCCCGGAAAGGCAGCCGTGGCTTTGCTGAAAGCTGATCCTGCGCATTCCTGCCTCTCGAGGCGGGAGGGCGGGAGGACGCCTGTAATTCCAGGGGGAAGCCTGCGTCCGTCCTTCGAAGCTGTGCCTTGGGCCCAAATGCACGCCCCAAAAGGGCTCTTGAAACTGAACTGGAACCAGGCCCGACTTTCTTCAAGTTCACATGCCTTCGATGATGGAGCATAGAGTATCTTACTAAGAGTCCTCACTTCTTGTTAGAAAGAGCCCCTTCAAAATGTGGAATCTGAGCCCCAGAAAAGGACGCTGAAGTTCCTTGCTATAGGAAGTGGTGAATGTCAGATACTGCGCTGTGATGTGCCCTGGATGGACCAGGCAGTTCTGAAAGCTGGAGAACACCTAAGCCCGACACCTTTCGATGGCGTGACCTTGGCAAGCTACTTCATTTGTGGATCTATCTCCTCTTCTTGCAAAAAAAGAGTGTTGAGAGACCCAAGACAATATTTGAGAAACCTTTTATAAGCAAAAGCATTACATACGTATTCCTTCCACAAAGATGCAAAGATCCAGATCTGGAGTCAGAAAGCCGTGGGAGGAGCCTGAAGATGCACACGTGTTGTTAGGGTAAGGGCAAATAATAGGAGGACTAGAATAGAGGCTGCAGAAATAGACTAACACATGGATGGAAACCTAATATTTGGCAGAAGTGGTGCCTGAGGTCAGTAGAGAAAGAGAAGATCTTTATACATGGTGCAAGAACAGTGGGGTGCCGATACTAGAAAGAAAAAACAAGGACTCCTACCTTACACATTCATAAGTTTCAGGTACACTAAAAAATTAAATACAAAGATAAACTGGGCATGGTGGTGGCTCACATGGGTAAGCCCAGCACTTGGGAGGCTGAGGCAGGAGGACTATGGTGAGTTGAAGGCCAGCCTGGGTTACATAGTTTCAGGCCATGAGCTTGAACTAACAGTGAAACTGAGTCTAAACAAATAGACAAACGTGTCAGAGGGCAGGATTTCTTAACCCACAGAACATCAAGAGAAAGGTGGATGCTTTTGATTAAAATGTAATACTTGTGTTTACCAAAAGAAGATAAATAAAAGTCAAATGCAAACTATTCAAAGGCCTCCCACAAACTGCTTTTCGGAAGAAACGGGTAGAGTGATCCCCAGTACCACATAAACCAGGTGTGGTGGCAGAAACCTGTAATCCCAGATAAATGACAGGGGGAGGCTGGAAGGTGAGAAGTTCAAGACCATCCTCTGCTACAGAGACAACTCAAAGAAGGTCTGATTAGACAATTGGCAGAAGAAAAAAGGAGAAAATGTCCAATAAATAAATTCAAAGAGTCTTACCAGGGAAACACAAAGTCGGACCCTGTCAAACTGGTCCCCAAATTGGACAATGGCATAGTGAGTGTGGAGACCACTCATGCCTGAAGGGGAAATGAATCTGGCGTCCCTGGAAAACAGCCTGGAAGCATTGAAAAATACCCAGCTATCTGGCCATCCCTTTGGGGACACACCTAGTGAATGTGTTCTTGTGGCGGGACTGTTCTCTGTATGCAGTGAATATCATTCTGTAAATAAAGGAGCTGTTTGGTCTGTGTGGAGCACCGTTAAAGTGAGTAGAAGAGTCAGGTTGAAGAAGGATGGAGTCAGGCAGACTCCATCCAGCTACCGAAAACCAAACTTGCAAAAACATAAAAAATAAAAACATATAAAACTACACATACAGGCCATGGGCCAAGGGCCACGTGACAAATAGATTAATAAAAATAAGTTAAATTAAAATAAAAAACTAACAATATGCCTAAGACATAGGCCAAACAACATAAAATAACTTCTGGCCCATATGGGGCCAAAAATCATTTACAGCATCTTCTCTGCAGCAAGACCGCCTATGGCCATATGAGGAACACATAGACAAACTGGGAAGTGATTGGAGACATTCTCTATGACAGGAAAAGGAACTACCTAGAGGTTGTCTGTGGATCTCCCAGGAAGGGAGACAGAGCAAATTCAGAGGAATAAATTGCATCATATCATTCATTTGCATTCTTTAAACATGAAAAATTAAATACCCATCTATCATGTGGGTATGCACAGACGTAAAAGCACAAAGCATGCGGAGTCATGATAAATGCGCCCTTTGCAGAGTGGTTACCCTAGGGAGGCAGAGAGTGATGCCATGGGTGGTAGGAAGAGGCTTCCCCACTTGGTAAGGTTTTATTTTTGACTGGAGTGGTAAGTGCATAAATGTGTGTGTGTGTGTGTGTGTGTGTGTGTGTGTGTGAGAGAGAGAGAGAGAGAGAGAGAGAGAGAGAGAGAGAGAGAGAGAGGTTGTTTTGGAGAATTGAATCCATGGCCTTTTGAATGCTAGACAAGCACCTAGCTACCCCTGTAACTCTACATCTCTTTCTTTTCTTCTTCTCCTCCTCCTCTTCCTCCTCAACACAAAGAAAGCCCAAGGGGAGTTTCTTTAAAAGCCAGTTCTGTTCCAAAGGACACCTTCCCCCCCTTTAATGATGTCATCACATCTAGGTGCTGATGCATGAGCTTATGGTGAAGCACTCAGAAAACCTAAAGAACACAAACAGCTTCCCAATCCGTCCCCCGAGGCCCCACTCAGCCTAGATGCTGCCTGCTGACCCCCCTGCATGCTGACCCCCTGCATGCTGACTCCCCTGCATGCTGACTCCCCTGCATGCTGACCCCCCTGCCT